>QODF01000058.1:3950129-4147556 GCA_024372805.1 Oostethus manadensis
ACCCGGCCCGACGCCGCCCGGCAGCCGAGCAGGGGCCACAGCAGGGGCCCGGGCGCTAACCGCCGGAACACCCGCCGGAGGCCGGCCAGCTTCGGGCAAGCAGGACAACCACTCCCGAGCCCTCCAGGCCCAGAAGCCACCCAACCCCCCAAAGCAGGGGCCATACCCAACACCCCGGGAGCTCCAGGCCACCCCAGACACAACCGCCGCGGGCCATCGCCTTCCCCGACGCCAGAGGCAGGCGGCCATAAAGGGCCCATGGGTCTACTCCCCCCTCTAATGCCCCCGTGACCCGTCCACCCCAGCCCCAGTACCCACACCAAACCCTGTTCCTATACTCACACATGCCACCACATACACTTACACACCTACATTTTCACATATGCACCTGGATGTGCCACCCCCCCAATGCAGCAAGCAGCATCACCGCGAGCTCCCCCGAGACACGGGGGCATACCACCATACCCGGCCGCCGGAAAATCCACAGAGCGCCGCATGCACGCTGGCACTCCTCCCAGCACTGCCGCCGACTGACACCCGGAGCCAAAACAATCCCCCCCCACCGCCCCCAGCCCCAGGGAGCGTCCAAAAAAACCCAAAAACAAAACAAAAATAAAAAACAGGGGTGTAAGAGGACCCTCTAATCCCCGCCTCCCCACCCAACTAAAAGTGTTATGAAGTGTAAGATGTGTGTGTGTAGGCAATTAAAATTGAGGACACCATGGGCAGAACCACTCCGCCGGCTGAGCACGGCTAAGTAGCTCTGCCCACCCTGTGACACAAGTCCCGCCCCCCAAAAATGAATGTGAGGTGTCTGTGAGTCTATGTATAGTGAATAAGTGTAATTAAAACTGGGGAGTTTGCGGCCCCCAGGGCATGACAGAAGGAGGTCATGTTTGTGACTCCCCCCCCGCCACACCCCCATGGAGCACGCGCACTCCCCAAGATCCTATGTGCTTGTTTGCGGGGAGTGGGGGGGCGAGGGCGCGAGGGATAGTAAGACTAGGAGGGAAATTATATATTTTTTTCCCTCCCAGAGGACGAGCCATTGGGCGGTAGGCACCCCTGTTTCTCGGGACCCACCGCGGGGCAAGGGCCGGCGCGAGGCGAGGCGAGGCCCCGGACGCTCAGCGACCGCAGCCCGGGAGCAGCCTCACCCAGATGTTACACACTAGCCACCATGCGCGCCACTGTAGGAGACCCCGGCGGCCCACACCCCCGAACACCGCCTACACCAACAAACACCTTTCTAATCCATTCCGCAACTCTACCTGTTTGTCGCTAGACACAGCAAAATGTGGTTTCAACACATCAAACCCCGGTTCCAATTCCAATAATTGTAGTTACAGTGGTTTGTACAAACCTATAGATTTGCTTTTAGAGCAGGTATAGTGACAATCTTATCCTTAAATTATGGGTTGTTGGCGATTCATAGAGCTGGCTTTAAAGTTCTGTGAAAGCAGCACGTGATTGGTCAATTTGGATTGATTCCCATCAGTCTTGAGCTGTCCTACCTAGTTTTTGAGCACGATGCGATGACGGTTGCTTGGGTAAGAGTCTGATTCTCATCCTAGCCGCTTCAGACTCAGTTCTGAACCAATCTATTGACAGTTGAAGATCACGACCGATGATGCCAGGAAGACCACATGAGCTGCAAAAAGCAAAGACTCGATCCTGCAAGCCACCAAACCGGATCCCTTCACCGCCCTGGCTGCGCCTAGGAATTCTGTCTATAAAGCTTCTGTACACCAAGCTCTGACACCGGTCATTAAGGGTGCGGATCGCATGAGTTAGGTGGTCCGGTGCCCCATACTCTCCCCACAAGATCCCTTGAGCAACACATTCGAATGCCTTCTCCAAGTCTACAAAGCACATGTGGACCGGTTGGGCACACTCCCATACGCCCTTAAAGACCCTGCCAGGAGATGTGAACAAGACCCCAAGGTAGAGTTAGTCCACAGTTCCACAACCAGGACAAAAACCACATTGCTCCTCCGGAATCAGATTTTTTTGAAGCTGTTGTGGTGGGCTGCACTGGAACACGTTTGACCGCTGCTGTGTCTGCAATTTTTTCATGACAAATAGCAATTATAGCAACTTATTTATTTCACGTTTTTCAAAAACCAGCAGAACATGAACCGCGAACATAGCAAAACTGTGCTTTTCCAAATATTTAAAAAAAAATCTTTTAACATCAAAACTGTAGCCGGTAACAAGACTGGCAGTGCCAAAATAGTGAGATGCAATGCTAAATACCAAAAAAGACCCGCCGCAAGGTATGTTCCCAACATTTTGCCATGTTTGTCACATTTCTCCAATGTTATGTATATATCTAATGTTTTATTGTTCCAAGTTCATATTGTTGCTGTCGTTGGACTACCCAGCATGCCTTGAAGGCATTTGGAAATAACAGTTTTGAGTTATGTGTTATGTTCGGCACTCAGTTGTTGTTGATCCCCCACGTAGTTATTATTAGGATTTACGTGATGCGTTAAATTGCTGTGGATGTGTTGTTTTTGTTTTGTTGCATCTCCAGCAAGTATGCTGTTTTGTTTGATGACCACCTATGTATAGACAGCCCCTGGTCTATTTCATAGGAGCAGATCCTTTCACATGTTCAAGGATACCATCTTTCCTTGGGAGACACACTGAGATGGAAGAAGACAAGGATGGCCGGTATGACTAAGTCATTTCAACATCAGTGATAAACAATTAATCTTCAACGTCCGGGAAGTGCTCGGAAGTGGTCTCGCCCGGGGAGTAATCCAATGTAGAGCCGCTACTGATGAAAAACATACATTGTGTAGCGTGTGACTACAAAGTCCCGATTTAATGTTCTTTATGCATAAAAAAGCGTGTTAACTTTGAGTGAAAGCCTTTAAAGACACCAAAGAAGTTGACCAAATATTAAAGATCACGTCGACTACAAGGAAGTTAAAGACATGACCCACAAAGACCTTGATGTTTTTCTTATTCAAATCCTATTTATTACTAACAATGTATTCCCAATGTATCATTTTTCTAATTGTATCTATCATATTCATATAGTCAGAACCAACGTATTTGTGCAAAAACTACAACTTATAAAGTTTATTGTATTATCATGACATTTTTCCTCATAGGTCTTTTGACTTAATTCTTATGAAATTCCCTAAAAATGTAAAAAAAAATCTTTCTTGAAGTAGACCACCTTTTCCCTCCTAATATGATGTTATTTTTATAATATATTTGTTCTAAAAATAAACAAAAAACGTTATTATTAGAATGTTGGTAAACACTTTCTTGAAAAAAAAAGATTACTGTCATAATATTACATTTTCACAAAAGAAAACTAGGACTATGTTGTAATATAATGACTTTTTTCAGTATAGAAATTAATAAGTGTTGTAATAGTACTATTTGTATAACAAAAAAGTAGTTAGTTACAGAGGTATAGCAATAAAAATGTTATTCCAGTGAATAGTGCTGAGTATTAAAGTATTATGCCTTTAAGACACACCTAATCTCGCGAGACTTGCTCCTACCCACCTGCTGCCCCTCCCTCCCTGGTCCTGATTGGCCGTTTTGGTCCAAAGCTCCTTGGCCGCGTTCAGTGCTCAGCGTCCGGACAAGGAGGAGGGCTTGCGCCACTAATGCCCAACCAGCCGCTCCTGTGAGGCTCCAATCCCGCTAAATAGGCTTAGCTCCCCGGGGACAGGCAGCGAGGCTGGCCGAAGCAGGACTCTTGTTTTGGGTGTTCGCTGGAATGTTCTCCGGGCGGGCTGCTAGCTTGTTGAGCGCGAGTTTAGGTGGGTTTAGTAAGTGACGGCTGCTCGGTGACAACACTCGGCCCGGTGCCTGCTCGGATTTGTTCGCTGATACATTTATTTCATTTTTTCCCCCCTCCGTGATGTGTTTCAACACCATCCCGCAGTTGAGGCTCGGTTGAACCCATTTCCCTTCCCTGCCGTTCGAAGCACCCTCCGCACCGCACCATGGCCAAGAGCCAGTCCGAGTCTGCGGGCGCCGACCTGAGCCAGCTGACCGACGATGAGCTGCTCCGCTGCGGCAAGGATGAGCTCCTCCGGAGGCTTCGCCGGGTCGACGGCGAGAAGATGAACCTGATGATCGAGCACGGCAACATGATGAAGGACATCAACCGGCGGCTGCAGGTGCACCTCCATGAGATCCGCAGCCTGAAGGAGGTCAACCAGAAGCTGCAGGACGACAACCAAGAGCTCCGCGAGCTCTGCTGCTTCCTGGACGACGACCGGCAGAAGGGCAAGAAGCTCTCCCGCGAGTGGCAGCGCTTCGGCCGCTACACGGCCAGCGCCATGTGGAAGGAGGTGGGCACCTACATGATGAAACTGAAGGAGCTGGAGGCCAACCAGGAGAGCGTGCTGAAGGAGAACACGGAGCTGAAGGAGATCATCCTCATGCTGGACGAGGAGAGGAACGGGGCCGGATCCAGGAGCTCCATAGACAGTCAGTCCAGCCTGAGCAACCTGAACGGGGGCACGGGAACCGTCAGGGACGTCGGAGATGGGAGTAGCACCTCCAGCGCAGGCAGTACTGGAAGTCCTGACCACCACAACCACATGCACAAGCCCGCCTCGGAGGGCACTAAGTTGCCCCCACCCATGAGGAGGTCCATGGACGACCTGTCGGTGCCCCACCATCACAGGAGCATCCCCAATGGCCTCAATGGTGAGTGGCTCGTCCATTGTTTAAATGACAGAGGAACATTCTATTGTTGTTTTGGGAGTTTAGGTCTTACTCCGTTCATGCCGTTGTTCTATGAAACAAACTCGCCAAAGTGCTGAAACCAGTGCACAGAGTTCCTGCCTGATAGGAAGCGAGAGATGAGGAAAATGGACATGCATGCACATAGCAACATATTAAGGCCAGAAAAAGTATCCTGTTCATTTGAATTTGTTGTGAGATCAATAATTTATTTATTTATTATATAAATTAGAGATTTTTTTTTGCGGAACGAGAAATTTTAATCTCACGAGACACAACGTCTAGCGACACCCCTAGCGTTTTGATCTGACAAAACTTAAGTAGATATAAGCGAATGTAGACAACTGTTGAACAACTGTTGAATAACTGTTCAACTCTGATGATAAAAAAAACCCAAAAAAACAGCCACACGTCACTCGCTGATACTGGCAACACCGAGGTAGGTTGGATTGCAAGGTTTATAGTGTGCGTCAAACACTAAATGCGTGGTTCCAATAATTTGCACATACCAGCATTAAAGTTAACAGTCTGACTGGCATCTGGCTGCCCTGCCCTTGCCACACCTTTTCTCTAGAGGTGGCACGTCGTCATGTCTTAGGCTCGCGAGGTCTCGTGACACCCCAAGTTTTAAGTGCTTTTTATCGGCGACTACTTAGTGGAAATTCCCCGCAGCGGTAATAAAAGCCCCTTGGGCTGCGTTGCGTGTGATTGCGCCGCCAGCATATGCTGATCAAAATTGCTTTTAAGGATTATCGTGGTGGTGGGGGTGGGGCTTAACCCCACCATGGGGTCTTGATTGGGGAGATTACGACCGGCGCACACATGCGCACGCACCATCGTTAAGTGGCCTTTTCCCAAGCGCTGATTTGTGTTGCTGCTCTTTTGGTCCTCAAGGAGGGGAACTTATCTTTGCAGCTTTTAAACGCCACTTCTCTTAGGATGTGAAGACGTGAGGTGGGGGGCACCTGCTGATTATGACCGTTGTTTCTCAACATTCACGCGGCCCATGGCGTCCCTCTTTTTTAAGACCTAAATACATGAGGGGGGGGTGAAAACGCCATCATGGACTCTGGAGGACGCTAAGCTTGATTTTGAGCTGGAACGCTTCGTGATCCCTCTTGGCATGAAGGGGGCAAAAAAATGTTTATTTGTGTGTGCGTGTGTTCTGATTTTAAAAGCAGCAGATTCCCGCGGGGTCGCTGCGGTCACATGCGACAACAGACGTTCCTAGAATTGCGGGAATTGAAGGTAACAAATACACAAGGGAGCCCTAATCCGGATGCGCACGCGAGCACACACACACACACACATAATTTTAACACTGTTTAGCTGTCTTTACGTAACATCAATATCTTTGTGCACACCCCCCACCTCTCTAAGCTGCTCTATTGCGGTCATCACTCACTTGCTTTTGTGTACACGAGTCATTGCTTTGTTCCACACACTCGCGGACCAAATACGTGTACATCCAACCGGAATCTATTATAATTATCTAACATTAGTTTCTTCAATAGTGAAGCGCTATAATGACGAGTTGCTTTTGCAGACGCCACGTTCCTAAGTTGCATGTTTTGGGTGTTCCTTGCATACTCAAATGCAGCAAATTGGCTTTCGGATTGTTTAGACTGCACATATGCGCACAATAAAGACGTCGATGTGATGTTCGGAGTGCTTGTGAACGTATTGTTTTGATGACGAAAGGGATCACAGACGTGTTTGTGCGTTGGAGATACATGTATGGTGTTGGAATTGCACTGCTGTTGATGTGTTAAGGCCAGAAAAAAGTTCTTACAGAGCATCAGACTTTGCGGGAATGCAACGCTGTGCCTCTGTCTGCCGTCGTAATGGTAATTAACGCGATATTTTTGACAGCCCAACTATTATTTTCTACCTAATGAGAAAATTAGGTAGATTCAGTAGTAGAGCCCAAAGTTTTGGGAAAAAACACCTCTAAAGTTGTGTAATCATGCACCAGGCCACGTCGTTTCAGATAGCGTCAAAGGATTAACTCACCTTTTTTACTTTGCACAAGATGGAGAAGTGTTAAAATGCGTTTTATGGCAATGAAAACATTGTCTGCTTTCACGGTGGCCACAGCTTGACCCCGGAACAGAGGATTTACATTATGCCATATGGGGGGGGAGTTGTGAGCGTTGTGTTGGACTTTGGGACTTGTAGGGGACTCGAGCAGTTGGATAAAATGTCTGAGTAGAGCCCCTGAAGCATGCATGTGTCGACGACGTGCGTGAAAAAGCGAGCACAAAACAGCGGCGCGTTGATGCTAATCCAACATTACGTGAGCTGCAGCCCCAGAGGCAAGCAAATCAAATAAGTGTTTCACAGAATAACACTCAACTCGTGTGGAAGGGGAAGCGCGTCATCGCCAGGCCAGGACGTGCTGGTCTGGATGGAGGACCCGGCTGCTCACATTTTGCGTCGCCGCTGAAATCCGAGAGGGGCGACCGTGTGGCGAGGTCACATGTGGTCACCGTGTGAGGTCTGAGGAGCCGTTTAACGCTGTCCAAACCCCGCCGGCTGCCTGAAGCACTTAGGGGAGCATCTGCAGGGCAATCCTGAGCCACTTCATAAAAGGAACTTCAATCAGGGAGTCTGCATATGCTGATGGAGGGGGTAGGAGGAAGGCCCTCATTGAAATTAGGGAGCAGAGGGGCTTGTTTGGCTGGTTTGGCTGTCCACCTAATTTAATTTCTGTTGGGACCCCTCCCTGTCCTGTTCTTTTGTTTTTTTGGAGTCTGGGTTGTGTGTATGTGTGTCTTTATTCCTCGATCTGTGCAGGCATCCGTTGTGGAGAAGCGAAGAGGAATAAAAACAGATGCTGAGCTCCTTTGCTTCTAATAGCCCCCCCGGCTCCCATTCCGTCTTGCAGACCTGCAGCGCTGACTACTAATAAAGATCCACTCCGCAATAACACTTGTTGACCTTTAACACCCCCCGTCCCCAGAGTGAAGACTGAATCACTACCTCACTTCTAAATAAAGTAAACTAAATAGGGGAGCATTAACAATGGAAGAGTGTAGAAAAAATGGTTTATGTTTGTAGATAACGCTAACAAGCATTGTTTTTCATTCATGGTCAATTCGTGTGGAATTAATAGTAGAATAATACGTCTTGGATCTACTGAGAGAATCTAGTGAATTCCTGCACTCTTGCCGTTCAATGCAAAATCTCAGATTTTTGGTAAAAAAAGGCTTTTTCTCCCTAAAGAAACACTTTTTTCTCATTCACCCTAAGGCCGTAATCATTTATAAATACTGTGTTATCTCTTTTTATTATTATTTATTATATAATTTAATAAAAATCAATAAAATAAAAACAACTTACTAATAAGTAGTATTTTGCCCTCTTTTGGCTCCTTCTTTCCTTCCAGAGTACAGAAAGGAACGCTACACCCAGCGTTAACTTTTCCAAACTCAAAAACAAAAAACTATTAAGTAGCGTTACCGTTCGGTAGTGGTCTGAGGTGTTGCGATCGAGTGTGCCTTGAAGCTAGTCGCTAGCTGGCTAGTAGCTAGCTGGTTTGGTCTGGCGAGGTGTCACTACTCCAATAAAGTAGTACTTCATTGTAACAATGTTAATACCAACATAAAAAAAAGTGCACACACATTACAAAAAAGTCCTCATCAAGGGGCTGGTGAGTCAGCCATTAAATCCCACCTTTTAGGATAAACAGTACGAGGTGCCACCCGGAGTGTGAATTCTGATTTCCGCTTCCCTTTCCTCTCACCCTCGGGGAGGGATGCGACCTAAAAGGTCTGAATGAAACTGTAGAAGCAACCCTCCCAGCAGGCCACCACCGCGACCCGATTCGTGAATCGCTCGTGTTCTGGGTTGTTGTGGTTGAAATCCTTGCTGCTTCCAGGAGAGAGTAGTGTTCGGATTTGTGTGTTGTCTTAAAACAAACGTTAGCCAATGGAGCGCTGCTGTGGTTTGAAAGGAAGCTGAAGGATCGGCGGCCCAAGGGCGCTTTCCTCTCAGCCGTGCTTTCAAGTCATTGTGTGTCTGCAAAAGGTCGCCCAGCAGGAATTGGGTGTTTGTGTTGCTTGTATCTTGTTTTCTCACGTTTGCGTCGCTGTGGTTTTGCCCTCGGAAACGCCAGGGTGACAGAGTGAAACTGGTAGCATCGGGTTTCGTTGCAGCGCTGGGTCTGGTTTTTGTTGTGTTGCGGGCCTTCGGCCGGCGTGAGGCACGGCAGGCTGATAGGGCGGCTAAGAGAAACGCATACAAACAAACACAAAAAGCCCAAAGGGGAAACTCTCAGCTGTCTGCTGTCAATGAAAAGCCAGCCCGGCAGGATGTCCCACATTCCTGGAGCAACAAAAAGAGGAAATGGTGTCATCCCGGCGGCGCTGCGCGGAAAAAGCGAGGTGCAAGAAGTCAAGAAGGAGTCGTCCAGTCGTTCATCTGTCTCACTACGGATTCCTGTCAAGTCTGCATCTAATCTTGTGCCGCCTCATTCCCGTCAACGGCGTGACAGCCTAAGGAATGTGGTGAGAGAACTGAGGAGCGCACCCGTGGGCCTGCTGCTAGATCCTATTCTGGTCCCTTTTCAGGAACCTCCAAGTCTTGCAAAAGTTCCCATCATCCTCTCCATGCTCCATCACTTTATGGATCTTTTTCTTTTTATGTTTTTGCTTGTGTCTCTGGAGGGCCCGTCCTGCTCAGTCGCCCAGGCAACCACTTTGGTCACTGGGGCGAGCGGATGGGGTGGGGGGTCGGGATCACTGAAGAAGAAGTAAGGTGGTGGAAGGGGGAGAAGGGCGGCATGGGGAGGGTTAGACGGGCCTGATCGCCCGGCACAGAATGATGCCAGCCGCAGTTAGGTCGTTGTTTGTTGATGTCAAACATGGGGGGCGGGGCATTCCTGTTGTTTCCACAAGTCACACGAAGTGGAACCTTTCTCCTCATTAGTCTGCTCCGTGTAAATAAAGGCACGTTGCTTCCTGAAAGTACGGATCCCGAAGTGGAACACTTTTTGTCTTGTGCAACGAGGGTCATGGCTGGTGAGGCACAGATTTATATGTGGGCACTGTCTGCGTCACCTTATGACTTTTGTCTGTAGCTTCTTGTCCGACCAATAAGAAAATGGATGTCACTCACACGGTACACAGAAGGCGTGAAGAACACACTTAGAGGCAGGAGAACAAAGCAAACAAGCCTTTAAGCCTTCACCTGAATCAACTTACCCTCACTGGGATATTGGTTGTGGTATTCCAACCAATAATAAGACCACTGCACTGCTTGGTTATTACTGTCACTTTCATAGGAGCAGATGCTTTAACATGCTCAAGCATACGCTCCTTCCCCTTTATGATGGTTGCTGCCGGCAAATGGTTAACACTAGGCGTAGACCGACACGAAGGAAAAATGACGTCATACTGATAATCCGCTAACGTAAAAATAGCCAATTATGGGGGAAAATGCTCTTGTGAGGCGAACTTACTTGTACTCTGCTGGTGAGCAAACCGATGGGGTTTTACAACGCCTGATGATGACGCGCAGGTTTTGAGTGAAGAAAGAAGAAGCATGTTTATTTTTGCATACTTTTTGCATCCAGCTTGTCTTAACCGTAAAGCCACATTCTCACACACAGAACATCCTTCCGGTCTGCAAAATATGAGCGCTGTTTGACATATGTACCTGTAAACAAGATAAGCCCGTCATAAAAAATATCTTATATAAAACATATGCAATTGGAATTGCGCGGGTGACTACATTATCCTTAACCACAAGCCCGGGCTTTACAGTTTGTTGAAGATTTTGTAGCAGAAGCGGACATTCCGTTAGAAAAGTGAGCCATGCTACATCAGTTTCTCAATTATTGGGCTAAATTGTTTATTGCAATGCATTTTTTTTGCATTTAATTAACTGACCTTTTCTTCACTAACCCAAAAATCATGCACATTATGCTGGTAAAAATAACTAAAAAATGTAAAAAATTTCACTGCAGTGTTTGAAAAGTGCAAAAGGCTTGCCGGAAACCTCTGTGGCATCATAATGGCTGCTCGGAACGTGTGCCGGAATTCTGTGCACCTTGCTAGGCCATGCCAGGCCGCTCCTCCTGGTCTATTCTCTGGGTCTTCTGATCTTTGTAGTGGCCCTCCGGCTATTCAGAGCATGTGTCCGAAAACAGTGCACTTTCCTGGGCCACAGCAGGTGGTTCCCTCTGCTCTATACTCTGCTTCTACTGGTAGTGGTGATTTGGTAGTAGTAATGTCATGATAACTAAAGTTACATCTAAATTGTAAAAAAGTACCAAAACAGCCTTGAGAAGCCCAAAGTTATCTGCATCGGTTTGAAAAAAAAAAAGACATTGTGCATCTCTAGTTGAGCAAGCGTGCGGCCAGTATTGGCGGGGGTTTCTGCTGTGATGTTTATTTTCACTTCCGTGGTGATGGCTTTCCATTTCCTTGGCGCATGTCCACCAGAAGAGCCTGCTTTTGGGGGACATAATGAAGTGGAAAAAGTTCATTTAAAAGCAATGTTATCCTGGCTGGACAAACACTGTTTTAACGACGCAGACGCAAACAGACCCGGTGTCACTATCAGCACTTCATTTATGCCCACGCGACACATCCAGTGACCTTCATCGGTTCCCAGACAGCTAAAAGTCAGTAACTCCCTGACAAGGGCAATTCTTCATCAGCTCCTTTCCACGCCTGCAAGGAGGTAGACATTTGTTTGGTTTTCTGCGCGTCAGCTAACAGACTTTGTGTCTGTCGGAGTCAGCAGATGTTTTCACGTTGCTTACCTGCATACCTATCGAGCGCCTGTAGATGAGAATGTGTGCACAGCACCGCCGGGCTTGGCTAGCAATGAAAGTTGTGAGCCATAACATGAAACCAGCCTTTGTAATGGATGAGAGTCTTGGTCTGAAGCATCTGGATTCACTTGTTCCCACTCAACTGTTGCTTCATTTCAGGGAAGCTTTCTGGAAGGGTTTCAGGTAACCCTGTCGCGCTCCTCCCCAGGCTCATTTCCTCTCTCGGGCCCGGTGCCAGGACTGGACTGTGTTAGCTGGAGAAACATGGTTCTGTTTTGCTTTGGGCGCGCCAGAAGAAGAAGAGAGAGACGATGTTTCAAAACACTTACGCTCAAGGCGACCGTCCTTCATCATTTTGACTGAAGAATCGATCCACATGAAACTGTGTCACCCCGACCCTTGTTGTTGTGCTGTTATTTTCTGGCGTCTTGCAAAAACTCAGTACTACCCATAATAACCAGGCCAAAAACGTAAGTAGAAATTGATGCCTCTCTTGGGTGCTAAGTGAATGCAGACTTAGCCGCCTGCAAAAAGTGCTTGCAGGCGATACTGTGCAAGTAACGTAAGTAATCATCCCCACAGAGAGACACACAGTCTGATGTTCTTTTGAAATTTGATTGCCAACCTTAACACACCAGCAGGAGTACTGCTGCAGGATGATCAAAAAGTTAGCAAAGCTACATCTGTTTTAAAATACTGGGCAAAATTGTCCAATGATGTGTACCTTGATATACTTCAGTGTTTCAAATGCATAAATAATGTAAATAAATTATGAAACGATTAATTTTGAATTCATGTAATGAATGAATTAAATGATTTGTGTTTTTTATGCTATGTTATGAAATAAACTACAAAAAAAAATTACCAGACACATTAGGTGAATTTGCGAAGTATCGGATCGGTACCGCCGATACCAGCCTGACTCTGTATCAGATAGGAAAACAAAATCAGTGGTATCAAAACTCATAGCTCCCAGACAAACCTTTTACCAGTCGTTTGATATTCTGCACCCAGGTCAGTGCATGGTGAAGTGCCTGCATCATCACATACTCACACATAAACAACAGCATATGTAGACATGTTTTTCCATGAGCTTTTTAGAAATAAGCATCGTTTGTGAAACATACTCTATCTATTGTGAAAATACAATAGATCTGTGAGAAATTCCTAATAAAGGTTTATAAAAAGTTATTATCTTGAAAAAATACATGGGGCAGTTCACACGTTTAATTCAAAAAGAACTCTGGTTAGCGCCTTCATTTAAACCATGCAAACTTTTATGACCCTGCCTCTTAAAAACTTCGGGATCGAGAATCATTAGGAACCAGAATCGACAAGCAATTGGAATTGTAGCTGGTATCATTGAAACCCAACCCTAATTGTCACTGTAATTAATCAACCCGCCTTCAGGACCTTAATATGGAAATTAGGGGCTGGCTATAATCTTGCATATTTCCATGAAAATGTTGCGTAATTACAACAGCCCATCATAAACTGGTCTTTGGCACATTTGGTGTTTATTTATGGACTCACAGAATGTTCAAGCGTTGCTTCGTTGTTGAATGTGAGCTCATTGTGGGATAAGAGTGGAGGTATTTTCCCATGGAAGGGGTTGGTGGGGGTCCCAGTGACCTCCCCGGGCACCCCCCGTCCCCCTCTTTTATGCCTGACATTATGGCAGCAATGGACCATCTGCCGCTGTGGCCTATTGTCCTCTCTGTTTCCACTCTTCTTCTTGGCATGTTAGGAGACCTCAATGGCGAGCCTCCATTGGGCTAATCCCAACATTTGGAATTTGAAAAAGCTGTAAAAAAATTTACCCAAGGGGTTGGAAGACGACAGCAATTTTCCAGAAGAGTCCCCGTAAACGTGGTGTTTCTATCAATAGTCTCAGGACAAACACTGATGACATTCCATTACCACCAACACATGAAGAACTTGTGTTCCTCCTTGGTCTGACTCCTTGGTCAGTCCGCCAGAGTTGGCTTGCAGTTGATGCTGAGATCATGTCTGATTACCTTTAGGCTGAACTTTATTGTCTTTCTCTTTGGCCACGCCAGCTGTTGTAATAACAACAATCGACTTGGCAAGAGAGTGGCCTGAAAGTAGAGATGAAAGTCTGCCTTGTAGAGAGACCAGATAACTATGAACTCTGAAGATATTTATGGGATAAGGTATGCCAGTATAAACACTGCTGAAAAAAAAAGGGACACTAAAATACCACATTCTAGATCTGACTGAATGTAATATTCTTATTAAATACTGTACATACAGTATGCCATGAAGTTTTCCAGGAAAAAAATGCATCTCAGCTTTGGCACAGCGTGCCTCCAGCAACTTTGCGCAAGTTTGAATCAGGCCTCTTGCACGATAGAAAAGAGCTGGTTCTTCAGTGCAGTACACTCCGTGATTTTTCGATTGATGGCTTTTGCCCTGGGAATTGGAAGAAGCCCCGCCTCACGTAACCACCCAACGCTTTGCAATCGAATCGCAAGTTTATTATCAGAAGGAAACGCCAAATAACAAAACGTACGTATGGGTACAGAGTGAGCAAGCTTATTACTAGCAAAACACAGTTGTTTACACACTTCAGATGCGGTTTGATGAGGTCATTATTTGCATCCCGGAAAATATGGACCTATATACGGCTTTTAAAAAATCATTTAGGGAAAAAACCTGATACCGATA
The DNA here is from genome assembly GCA_024372805.1 of Oostethus manadensis. Lineage (NCBI taxonomy): Eukaryota > Metazoa > Chordata > Actinopteri > Syngnathiformes > Syngnathidae > Oostethus > Oostethus manadensis. The sequence goes on from QODF01000058.1 coordinate 3,964,321, forward strand.
TTTTCCCAATATTACATTTTTAGGCAAATATTGAGGCAGTAATGTTGGGGTGCTGATATTGTCGTGACATCCTTCTTTGTAACTTTTTGTTTTGTAATATTAAGACATTATTCACATAATAATTTCAATATATTGCCATACGATCATAAATTTACCCCCAATGTAATTTCAAAATACAACTTTATCTTGCTTTGTTTGTTTCTCATATTATGACTTTTTAAAAAGCATTTTTCTTTAATAGTTTAACTCTATGGTACTAAAATTACTTTTTTCCTCATAATATTTTGACTTAATTTTTGTAAAATTACAGCTAGGCATTCTTTTTAAAAATTGTTTAAAATATTTTCCAACAGTTTCAACTTTCTTTTTTCTTTTTATCTGATCTATTAGAATACAGCGAATCTGCAGCCGATCCCAATCCAGAACGGGACATGTCTAGTATCAATTACTCGCAAAAACTCTCATGAAAAGCAGCCATCTATTTTTTGGGGTACATGCAAGATAAAACCTGAAAAAAAATAATATCAGGTATATGTGGTTCTTAGCCTCGGTCTTCATACTTTGCACAAAGCAAATCCATGTTTGTTAAACAGGCACGTGTTGTGGCATTGCTACATGGAGTCACGTGCCGAATCAAAAGATTGGTCAGGCTGTGGATCTTTACTTCACCGCATCTATGAATGATTTAGCTGATCAAAAACCAATGAGATGCACAGTTTGACTCCTGGATGAACCCGTGGTGCCCACGCCTCGCCTCGCTACACGCTTGGCGTGATTGGCACGTCACCCGAGCGTTTCTTTGATGAGCGTTTCTTCCTCATCTGAAATGAATCTGAAACGAAGTGCAAAGTGGCGCCAGCGGAGGATTGTACAGTCAGATATCTCCTGTACATCCTTGGCGTCCGACAAAGGCGAGGGATTAAACCGTGGATGCTGGAGCTTTTTGGTGGGAGGGCTTCCGCGTTGAAAGGATTTGGAGAGCGGGATTCGGTTCTGTATCTCTGCCCACCGCTCGTTTTAAAAGCGTGGCACTTCGCCCTGCTTATGATATGAACCACATGAACCCAGGCCCCTGCTTAAGGCCTTAAGAAGATATTACTGGTGATGAAAGTGCCCTTGTGGGTGGTGGTGGGCAGCCATCTCCTAGGAGAGCTGATAGGAAGGGGGTAAGGCGGGGGACGTCGCCTCCCCCTTTTTTCTGCTTGTTGCTAGGATACCTTGCCCATCTTTTCAGTATTATGGGGTGCGCTGGTGAATGAGAGCTAGTTGCACTCGGCAACAAGGAGCCATGTGCCAACGGTTTGCCCCCCCCCCCACCAAAAGCTGGGAAAGGCTCGAGTTGCATCACAATACATGGCCAAGTTTGGTGACAGTCGAGGCATGGACCCCCCCCACCGCTGTTGACCCCCCCAACCTCAGCCCGGGCCGGTGATGTTATATTCAATCCAGATGTGAGCAAAAAATGGAAAAGCTTACCGAGGCAGGCTTGTGTAGCTGATGGGGGTTGTGGGTATGACTGCAGAAGAACGTGGAAGCAGCAGAGGCTACATTGTGAGTGGGGTTATTCAGCAGGAAGAGTTCCCCAGTTGTTGTGTCGTGTCTTTCCCCACCGTTTCCCATTATGTTGCTGCCGTCAGATTTGCTTTTTTTCTTTCCAGGACTCGATAAGATAATTAAGGTAACGCTCCAATAAGGTGAGTTTACCCATGCTCTGCAGGTGAACAAATCAAGCCCTCCTTTTTCCACCAGAAACCTCAGTGGCATCGCACTGGCTGCTTGGAGTGTGTGCCCATATACAGTGCACCTTCTTGGGCCACGCCACCGCGTTTATACTCTGGTTCTCCTGACCTCTGTAGCGACTACACCGACTCTTCGGAACATGTCTCCGAATACAGTGCACCTTGCGAGCCACAGCACCCACCCTCCACTCTATACTCCGGTTCTCCTGATAGTAGGGATGTAGTAGTAATTTCATGATATCGGATTAGGACAGACCAACAGGTACAGTTGGTCAAATCTAAATTTGTTCGTGTTTTCTTAAGTCCAGGTGTTCAAAAACTACAGTTAAATCTGTAGTTTTGAAGAAAAAAACATTTAGCATCTCTAAAATTAACTTTTCCCTGTTGATGTTGCTAAAATCTGACCCTAGAGGCTGATTGGATGATTATTTGCTGTGTTTGTACGACTCCTTCACAAACGCCGTCTCCTCTTATTTCGGATCAACATTTGCAATAAAAGGGACAATACATTGATTAGTTCTACCTCCCCTTCTCTTTATAATTGCCATTGTTTGCTTGTGAAGAAGGAAGCTAACAAGCTAAATAAAGTCATAACTAAGTAGAGATGTGGGGCGATCAAAATGTCTTGAAGAAGGTCTTCTATATGAGGGAAAGAGAACCAGAGCTACTCTAGCAATGATGATCATCAGGTTAGTTGTGTAGTTCATAGATTGGCCAGTTTTTGTACACCCCGATTTTTGTACAATTGGGTTTTGGTAAAATTGCCAATGGATGGTTGTTATTTTGGTGAAAGTATAGAATGCAACAGGAATTGTTGCTAGGACTTTGCTGTTAAAAAAGCGGAACAATTGAGCGAGAGGTTGTAAATACCAGCAGATTTGCAGAAGACTTCAAGAAAACAAAAAAACGTTGCACACTGTGTTCTTGCACGTGAAGTAAAAATTTCAACAGACAGCTCAGTTTGATCTCGGCAGCCCCTTAACCACGATTTTGCTTGAATGATGCAGCGACGGCGTATGTGGTTTTTTAGTAGGGGGAATATTTCAAGCACGTCCCAAAACTGATGGCAATGAGGACCCAAAAATAGAAAGGCGGCGACTGACGGCAAAGATGTGCAGTGATTGTGCAAGATCGCGCGCAAAGGCAAACCGGCTGCACACTCCCTCTGCATTCCAGTCAACATCTCACCTTTAAAGACTTTGCCGTTCATGAGCCACGCCTGAGACAAGACTGGGTGTTTTCCAGTCACTTCCGCGTCGGCGCGGTCGGTGGGCTGACTTATTTACAGTTTGCGCTCTGAGTTATTGTTTCTGTTCCTCTCCTCGCCAAGTCCTTATCACAAGCCCTGGGTGCTTTATAGCCTTTGGAACGGGACCTTTCCGGGCTGTTTAAATGATCTGGGAGTGAACCGACAGGCAATCTGAGGAAGCCGACATCACATATTTCTATTATACAATGCTGTGAACGTGTCATTGGTCTCATGTGTATACACGCGTGTACGCATGTTACGAAACACGCAGGATGGCTCAGGTACAAAGAGGACAATCCCAACTTGAATGGCACAGACCTTCGCCAAGCCAACTGTAGATCAGATCTGTACATACACCATAGATATACACCACCTAGATACATTTAAAATTGTGTTTATTTGAGTGATGTCAAATGTAAACATTCCCTAATTTGCAATGTTGACCAATGCACCTTTTTCTGGATCTGCACCAAAATGTCCTGCTAACTTGCATGGTTGACCTTATACAAAGAAAATGACAAGAAAAAAATGGCAAGAAAAAATAATATAATATTCATGATGTTCAGAGAGCAGAGACATGCCCACCAATGTGACCATCATTAAGGATAAAGCAGATTGAATGCTAAGGGATGCTGGAGGGGTTATGGATTCTGTGCGCTGTTATGAGGAAATTTGCCAGAAGAGGTTATCCTGATATTTAGGAGGTACATAAGACAACACTTTATGACTGTATTTGATTTGTCCTTTGTGTTGTGAGTGGTATCATTTAAGTTCCAACTTATGCTAAAGCCAGAGGACCACCTTTACTTTACTTTTTGCTGGTCCAGGCTGGACTGTCCGCCATCTTTTACAGTGCACACGCTGTTTAAATAGATTTTCAATCATCAATTTGGCTTGTGGGAGCAAACTGGAGCATCTGTGGTGAGACGATGCAGTGGGAGCTAGGAGAGCCTGTGATAATCTGCAGCTTTGATAATAAAATGATTATGGAATTGATAACCCTGCATTCAATGGGGCGGGGGCTTGCGGGGGGTTAACGTTTCAAAGGCAGAGAAATAAGAGTTCAGCGCGCACACGGCTGGATTGTTGTTTTATAAAAGCGGCCTCGATGCTTTTTTTTTTTTAAGTCGTCAAACTTTTTACCGTGAGGTCCACTGACTCAGAGGGACCACCTGCTCGCCACCGGCTCAATCTGATCCTCGCCGCTAATGCGAGCTGACGCAGCGTCTCGCCAAGGACATATGGCCGTGTCGCAGACAATGCAGGGAGGCCACCTTGAGTCTGACCCCACCTTGTTGACCACACTTGCCCCTCACTCGCACCCTTGTGCGTTTTTTTCCAGACACATTTATAGCACAGCTCCTACCATGTGTACACAAAAAACCCCAGTGGTGGAACAGTGAAACTACAAGTAGCTATGGCTGTGCCTGCCCAGCGCAGGTACCCCCAGTTCATATAGGCTGATGGCGAAAACACAAACCCGGGCATGAGGGATGCCCGCTGCAACATCTGCACGTAACCAGCCGCCGGTTACACTTTGCCTGGGAGCATCAAACACGGGACATTGAAAGGTGGAAAAAAGTTGTATTCTTTGATGAGAAAAAAATGAACCTTGATGGTCCAGATGGCTTCTGGCATGACAAGGAGATCCCACCTGAGATATTTTCTACCTGGCACAGTTGAGGGGGGTCCATCATGATCTTGGGTGCTTGTTCATTCTGTGGAACACTGGAGCTTCAGGTGGTGCAGGTTCGGTTATGTGCAGATGTTGCAGTGGGCATCCTTCATGACTGAGGGCCCTCGTCTGTGTGGTACCAGCAGGACAGCGCTGCAGTTCACAATGCTCGCTTGATAAAGGACTTCTTCATGGAGAATAACATCGACCATCCTGCATGTTCCCCTGACTAAAATCCCATAGAGAACATTTGGGAATGGACGGCAAGGGAAGTTTATAAAAATGGCCGTTCCAGACAGTTGATGCCCTTCGTGAAGCCATCTTCACCACTTGTTCTCACTAGCTTCCTGGAAACACTCGCATCAAGCATGCCCAAACCAATTTTTGAAGTGATGAACAAGAACGCTAGAGCTACTCATTACTGAGTCCTACTGAGAACATTTTTTGTTAATTGTTGTTTTTAATAAGTTAAGTGCTTTTTGTCGCACTACCCCTTCTTGCTTTTACATATTGTAGCTCTACTTAAAACGTCACTAAGATCCAAACATGCAAAACATAAATTTTAGCAATTTTTTAACTGGTTTTAAGATTTTGATCAGTACTGTATATACTGTATATCACCTTTTACACATTGGAAAACCGTATCATTTTTAGGCGTGGAGGTGGCTGGTGTGGTTTTAGTTTTACAGTACATTTGACTTGGAGAACTCATTTGGGCCACCGTCTGGGATGCATGGAAACCAAAGCGCTACCGCTAGAGCTCCCGCTGTGTAAGTGATAGCCGTGCGTCATAAAAGCCAGAAAGCGAGACTTGACAACCGCATGATGGGGTGTCATGGAGGTCTGGTGTAATGAAATTAGCGCTTGATGAGTTTCCATTAAGTTTTATGAGGTGTGTGTGTGTGTGAGACATGGCATCCCACCACAGTCTTCATCACATTGATTCAGGGTAGGCTAACCATCTGGCTATAAACCTTTAGTCCCACTCGCTAATGGAGGCGGGGCTTATCCCTGTAAAAAGGCTGGCATGGTGCAGCAGTTGCGTTCAAAAGTGATGCCCTAAATTTCCGTCCGGCTGGCTGAAAAATGAGGTCTCTTTTGTTCTCTCTTTACTGTAATTGCCTTGTCATATTATTAAAGATAACCTTTTGCAAAATCCCTGCAGGAAATAACTTTGATTAGCATTGACAACTACGCTTTTTCACATCTCTCCACCCTTAAAAAGTGCATACGCAGTGGACATTTGCAAATCAGCATTCAGCAATGCAGATTTTGTTAGAAAATAGGAAGTTTTGTCCCATAACTAGTCATACTCTCTGATTTATTTATTCGAAACATAAAGTGTTTCCAATAGACTGGGGAAGAAAGACAAAGAAGCCAAAAACATACCACTTCCACACGGAAAGAGAGGAGAACCCCCCGCCCCCCCGGTCTCAGCGGGGGTCCATGCTGTGGGAAAGGTAATGTAATCTGACATTACTGATGCATAGTGACCACAATACTACATATAACTACAGGTGACTTCAGTCTGTGGATACAAGTGGCATATGATGGCGGGAAATATGATCATTTTTACATGCTCTATGTCCAACTATTGGTGCTGAAATGTTGAAAAAATGGTGAATAAAAATGTCCTTCAAGTGCTGCGGTTGAATTTCATCTTAGACAAGACGAGACGACGTTGGGAATGCTTGGCAGATCCAATCAAAGTCGGGGGGGGGAACATTCCGTCGTCTTTTAGCCCGGCAGGCAGCGCCGGCGTGGAGGCGAGCTGGCAGCGTTAGAGGCCCCGTGTTGGCCCGTCGGGTCGCGTATGTCTCAACTTACTGACTTTCAGGATTGAGCTTGTCTTGTGGCGGAGACACGGGCATCGTGTGGCGCTAAGCTCGCATCCAATTCTCTCCTGTTTCCCCCCGGGCTCCCAAACAGCGGCGTCGGGGTCAGCGAGAGGCTGCGGAACCCGGCAAACATCAGTCCAATTTGAGCCGCTCGCGACCATGCAGCCATTACGCAACTTCTCTTTGCGCCAATTATGCCGCTAATGGCCCCGCCGAGGCTCCGTTTTATCCGTCTAATCAGCTCCGAAGCTCCCCTCGTCACACAAGGGAGTTCTTGTCGTTTTGAGACCTTTGTCCTCTTTCTGTCAGAGGATAGGCGCACTAAAAGAATCTCCTGCTTAGCGAGGTAATCAAGCGTGGCGCTGATAAGACTCGCCTTTTTCGCCACTTGCTCGTCCTTTTCACTTTCACTCTGCGTCAGAGACAAAGCAGAGATTTTTGGGGAGGGCTCCTTATGAAAGCAGCGGGGTGATGTCACTGGAAAGAGAATGTCGGGAAGCTCTGCTCTTGGATCCCACGCAGCTAATGGGCCCTAATAAAAGGCTTGGAAGGCTCTACTTAGCCAGGAATGTTTTCACCACCTAGCTGTGCGCTCTTTGACTCCGCTTACATAAGCAGCACCTCTGCCGGCTCAGCACCAGCCATCAAAGCAGCCCGGCCCGCTATGCAGATTTATGCAAATGAGGCCGCCCCGGGTCCTTTTGTTGGTAGCACCGTGGCAACGTGTGGTAGAATGTGGCGTGTGTTTGTGTTTATGTTTGTATTATAGTGTAAAGCTTTTCATTTGATGCCTTCTGCTACTTCATTTAACATGAACATCCAATATGGCCGCTAACAGAGGATTTATGATGTAGTGCAGGCCAAAGGTTTTTTGCGAGGGCACGTAGTGAAAAATGCACTTGGACACTGATATTTTCTAAAAGTAGATATGCTAAGAAGCTATACGTTTGGGCCTCATATAACAAAGCATCTCAGTTTTGTTATATGCTTTTTTGCGGTGTAAAAATCCAAATATTTCTACTTTTTCCTGGATTTTCTTCTCATAATATGAGGACTTCATTCCAACAATTTTACAACTTGTTCCCCAACCTAAATTTCCCCCAAATTACAACTTTATTATTATTATTTTATTTATTATATATGAAATAAAATAAAAAATCATTTTATGACATATTTGTCTGTAATTTTTGATGCTACTAAATGATTTTTCCCTCATTAGTACAAGTTCATCCTTAAAAAACTGCAACTTTTTCTCTTAATATTTTGACTTTATTCTTGTAAAATGATAGCTGTTTTTTTCTCCTACTGTTTTTTATTGCTTTATTTCCATTGTATTTTTACCTTATTCCATTAACAATATAATTTTCCTTGAACTTCATTTTCCAATAATTACAATTTTGTTTTGTTTTGTTTGTTTTTTATTACTTTAAAAAAAAAATCAGTTTTCTGGAATGTTTTTCCTCATAATATCAACATTTTTGGTGTAAAAATTATTTTTGTCAAATTTCTGCCAAGTTTTCTGTTACATTTTTTATCAGTTATATATAAAACCATCACAACGCTCTGGGTCAGGATATTTAATTAAAAAAAAGTTTACTGCAGGATAATCCACACATGGAAAACATAAAAAGACGATGTTTTTGGAGCTTGTTTGGCTTTGTCACAGGGCAGCGCCAGGAATCTTAACACCCTGCCCTCTGACACTTGACCTTTGGTGTCAAGGGCTGTGAGGCCATGAGTGTTAGCGAGAAGCCGTAGACCCCGCCCCTTTTGGAGTAAATCATTGCGTGACGATTTCCCCTCGGTCATGACAGAAGGCCTTCAACCAAGAAGAATCGGGTATTTAGAGTTGCATCGAAGCAAACAAACAACACCCCCGAGGTTGTGGAGCAAAATAAAGCTCAGTGCAGCTTTGATTTGCTGAGATTAAAGATGAAACTTGATTGTTCTTTCAGCCTTTTATCAAAAGATTGGCCACGCAGCGCAAATATCCATACGGCAAAACGTTATGAGCCGTGCTGCCCCCTACTGTAACTACGCTGTATTCACAGACAGTCCCATTTTAATTTGTTTATGAGGGATGGCAAATTGTTAATGAAATATGAAATATATACTGTTGCATTTTAGTCTTTTGCCAAAATTAGGGTTGCTCCAAGCGAGGTTCTATGTGGCCGATTCCATGAGTGAGATCGGCCGATACCGATCACATGTCTTCGCTGTAGATTTTTCAATTGATTTATGATAACAGGTAATTATTTTAAAAAATAATAATTTTGGCAGGATTATGTTTTGCCCTTATTTCTGTGAAACTAATTCTGTAGTATTTGACACACACCTGAATTTGATGCATGTTTTGGAGTAATACAGGAAATCTATTACTTGTAATATTATTATTAGTTAGTATGTACCCCATGAATTTGATATCCACTTCCCAGTGGGCCAAAAACGAGCTCCACACTAACCTTTGCTTGTTTGTCTGTGGTAAAATAGTCACATTTGGAGTCCGAAGACCTGAAGCTAGTCAGGATTACCTGCCGCCGGAGACAGCTAGGCAAAGCATGTAAAGCAAAATTGAAAAGATAGCAGTAGGTTTGATAAAGAGCTTGTGTCGAACTGAAGCCACTGAGATTTTACAACTAGTTTGGTTTCACGCGGACTAAGTGCAGCGACCCTATTGTGTTGCCATTCCTACGTGACACAGCATATGCCAATCACGGTTATTTTTACAAAAATTGCTGGAGCATTTCTGGCCAATATATTCCTGGCCAATATATTTAGAAAACATTTATGATCATTTGCATAAACAATGGATCAGTTTGGAATACAGAAGACCTTTTACAGTAGTGTTCAAAATAATAGCATTCCAATGTGATTAACCAGATGAAGTACTGTTATTAGTATTTTTTTATTGCTACAGGGCAAACAAGTTACCAGTAGGTGCAGTAGATTCTCAGAAAACAAACAAGACCCAGCATTCATGATATGCACGCTCTTAAGGCTGTGCAATTGGCCAATTTGTTGAAAGGGGTGTGTTAAAAAAATTGCAGCGTGGCATTCAATCAGTGATCAATTTAGTGAAAAAACGGAGTGAATCAGGTGGCCCCTATTTCAAGATGAAAGCAGCACTTGTTGAACATCATTTTTCTTTGAACGCCTAAGGAAAGTGGGTCGTTTAAGACATTGTTCAGAAGAACAGCGTAGTTTGATTTAAAAAGTTGATTGGAGAATCACCACCTTCTCGCGGTGGAGGGGTTTGAGTGCCCGAGTGATCCTAGGAGCTATGTTGTCGGGGGCTTTATGCCCCTGGTAGGGTCTCCCAAGGCAAACAGGTTCTAGGTGACGGGCCAGACTAAGAGTGATTCAGGAGACCCCTATGACGAACAACGTGAGGAGTGACCGCACCTCGCCCGGACGTGGGATACCGGGGCCTCACCCTGGAGCCAGGCCTGGTGGCCAGGTCTTCACCCGTGGGGCCTGGCCGGGCCTAGCCCGAAGAAGCCACACGGGAACTCCCCCCCGCAGACCCACCACCTGCAGGGGCGAGCATAAGGGTCCGGTGCTTTGTGATTTGGGCAGTGGTCGAGGGCGAGTGTCCGGGCGGCCTGGTCTTCGGCGGCCAAATCTGGTTCTTGGGACATGGAATGTCACTTCTCTGGTGGGGAAGGAGCCCGAGCTTGTAGAAGAGGCGGAGAGGTTCCGACTAGATATAGTCGGACTCACCTCAACCCACAGTTTGAGCTCTGGAACCAAATTCCTTGAGAGGGGCTGGACCTTGTTCTTCTCTGGAGTAACGTAACCAGCCGCCGTTTACACTTTGCCTGGGAGCATCAAACACGGGACATTGAAAGGTGGAAAAAAGTTTTATTCTTTGATGAGAAAAAAATGAACCTTGATGGTCCATATGGCTTCTTTTCTTTTGGATTCTTTTCTTATCGTATCATACATTCTGGGTCTTGTTTGTTTTCTGAGAATCTACTCCACCTACTGGTGACTTGTTTATAATAACAGTGATTCATCTGGTTATTAATATTGGACTATTATAATTATTATTTTGAACACAACTGTAATCATTCACAAGCATCATTCGCAGAACACACAAAGGTGGCCAAAGTGCGGCGCGGGGGCTATATTCAGACCACAGCACTGTTGTAAATCTGAATCACCAACGGCATCGGGATGCTATTGAGTATCAATAGTATGGTACTGAGTATGGTGGGCATGGTGATAATATGAGTAGTTAGTCTGATTTGTTCCTGTATGGTGGTGTGCTTGTTGTGGTTGGATCAAAGACATCTTGCACATCTTCAGCCTGCAATGAGGTGACGGCGAGTCGAGGCGACGGGGGAGTGCATGTGCGTTACAGCATCTCTTGGAGGTTGCTATAAATAACCCCCGCCTATCTCTTCACACATCTTTCCTCAGTCAACCCAGAGCGCTTGACAGGCGGCTCATTCCCCGACATGAGATATAAATGAGCCCTAATAGACATGAACGCGCCTTTGGAACATTAGCAATTCCAACTGGCCAACTGGAGGAGTAAGCACACTTCATGGCAGATAATTACAAAACCGACCCCACGGATAAGAGACGCAAACCGTCCCTGGTGGAGGTCACCAGTATGATATTTTTTTGCAAAGTGGATCTTCCAAAAGAGCACGTCTATTTTTCCTTGCGCGGGGGTAGGTGCGTTGCTGCAGTGGTTGCCATGTCTTGTCACATGGGCTCACATCCCCCCCTGGGCTGATGAGCCAGCCCGGCCTTTCAAGTCCTTCCCAGGGCGCGTGGGTTTACGTGCTTGGGTTGCCAGGTCCTGCCATCCCCCTCATTAATGCAGCAGGGATGCCCACTCTTTACTTGCTCCTCTCTGTGAATTTTCCCCCCCTATCTGGGTCGGCTTGGCATGCCTGTGACCAATCACTACGCAGTGAAGCGGACCAGGAACACACACACACACACACGCACACACACACACACTGCTCACCTAAGTGGGCAGTAAGCACGTTAGCGCAAGTGGCAGCTCTTCCTCTACTCCAAATTCCCCGCACAGGTCAACGTGTTCTTTGTTCCCACTGGACAGGAGCCTCCAAAGTGTGGCCTGTGGCTGTTTATTTGGCCCTCGGCGCACTCTTATTCAAAAACTTAAAAAAAAGGGAAAATTTGCAAGAATGTCACAGGAATACAGTCAGAATATTAAGACAAAAGAAAGTAATTTTGCAAGGATAATGTCATGATATTGTGAGGAAAAATAATATCAGTTTAGTAGAATAAAGATTAAATAATAAAAAAACAAGGACATTTTAAAAAAACAAACAAAAAAAATCATATTGTAATTGTAAAAAATTTAGTATTTTTAGAATCAAGTCCAAATAGTAAGTTTAAGCAAAGTTGAAAGATTTGGAAAATTAAATAAAAATCTGCAGAAATGGAAAAATATCTGTAATATTACCAGAATAAAGTCTAAATAAACTAATAACATTATGAGGGAAAATAATGTCATTTAAGTATTATATTAAAGAAAAAATGTGTTTGGTTTTATGTTTTTTTTTTTCAATGTCATAATACTTGAGAAGCAAGCAAAACAAAATAAAGTGGTAAATATTGGCAAAAATGTGGTGGGGGAAAAATGTTATGTTATGGAAATAAAGTCAAAATATTACAAAAAAAGAAAGTTGAAATAGTAGGAAATTTAAAAAACAAACAGCAGAAATGCAAAAACATGTGAAAATAAATTTAAAATACTAATAGAAAAAAGTCGCAATTACGGGGAAAATGCCATTTTTTAAGTTGAAATATTAAATAAAAATGTGTTTTTTTTTAAATGTTATGTAGTATTACCATAATATTAAAGCTAAAAACAAAAAAAAAACCATTATCATAATATTACAAATAAAAACCCATTAAAATATATCATAATATTATGTAATATTATCATAACATTATGACTTTTATGACATTTTAAAAGAACAACACATTTTTCATTAATATTTAATCTCTTATAAAATAAAAGTGGCAAAGTTGCGTCCTTTCATTTTCCACCTGGCAGGAAAAAGTTTGGACCCCCTGCCCTGTATATGGAAATCTGTTCCATGGTCAGATTGTGGCCATCATAAAGCCTTTATTCACTGTACAGGCAGTGTTTGAAATCACATGTCCTTCATATCACACAGGCGTAATTAGAGTTTTTTTGGAGGTTCTAGTATTTTTTGGGACTTCAGCTCACCCACTTTGGAAATTTGAGAGCAGAAAGGGAATGTTTCTCTTTCCCTCAACATCTTGAGGTGATTGAGAGAGATTCCCGGCTTGGACTCACACAATATAACCACAGAGGAGCCTCCAAAATCTGCCTCATCTGCCATCACTGCTTCTCAGCACTCATTCATACACGCTCTCGATTTCACACACACACGCGCGCACACAGCTGCGAGGAGGAGATGAAAGCGGGCTCTGAAAAGCCGAGGGATGTAAAAAAACAGGCTTGAAAACATAATAAGGATTTTTTTTTTTTTTTTACATTTTTTTGAATGCAAAATCACTTGACCTGTCTCTTACTTTGATGCTGGCTGTGCACCAGCGCTCGCACTCTGTCTTTCCGTGCACGCCCGCGTGTGTGTGTGTGCAAAGTCATTTATTTGTTGCGAAACAGCCTGACTGGGCGCTCACCTCTTGTCCTTTCCGATCTGCTCCCAAAAGGAGTGGCCTGCTTTGACCTGCAGGAAACAACCTTCCAACCTCCGCGAAAGGGCGTGTCGGACGCAAAACAACACAGGCAGATGGGGAAGTCAAAGCAGTACAATAGAATGTCATCTGCTGGCACTCCACGGATGGCGTCCATGTTGTCATACAAGGACTCTATCAAAGTCTCCACTGCTCCATAACGAAGGTCATAGTCATAGATACTCATAGATGGACAAGGCAGTGTGCAAGGCATTATTGGAAACATACATGAATTTATGCAATGCAACCTACCTTGGTGTTGACAGCATCAGCGTGTGGCTTTTTTTTTCCATTGGAGTTGAACAGCTGCTTGCTACTTGCTAATGTCCAAGCAGAAGCTGTAGTAAGTCTACATTTGATCAATTTGACTAAAGATCTGTCAGATCAACACATGTCAATATTCAGACTTGTCCACACCCTTGAGCCTTGATCTGGTGCTGCATTTGGCTCAGCACCAGATTTCAAGCACCGGTTCCGTTTCATGTCAGAAGAGATCCGTGTTGACATATTTAGCAAGTAACGAGGCTCATTTAAGTGTTTCTTGATGGGTATTTAAATACAAGCCATGAACAAAGGCAAAGCGCCAGCTGTTATACGGACTGTTTTCCAGGGGGGCGGAACAAATGACTGTATTATCATAACAGCGGTTTATTTTGTCTCAATAGTGTTGTTTGTGCGGGTGTCCATTTCTCATTTTAAATGATTTCACTTTCTTTTCTGCATGTAAATCTAGAATCATTCTCTGTAAAATGAATTTGTGTTTATTTGTGGGTGTCAGGAATGGATTACTTGGATTTCCAAGATTTCCTATGGGGAAAAAAATGGCTTTTTTTGTAGGTTTCAGTTTTCATCTGAGCTTTTGGAACAGATATTTGATGAAAACCGAGGTTTCTCTGTTTACCTTCATTTTGACGCAGGTATACTAAATTGTGTACCAAATGTTTTTGAAATGGGTCATATTGGTATCACACACAAATGAAAAGATGCAAACATTCCTGAAGCATTGGTCATCTATCCAAGTGGGAATGTTAGAGCTCAACCCACAGCGCCGTGTGAGGATAAATCATTGATGACATTTCAATGGCACCACCCCTTTTTGAACACCATTGATTAGAATCAGTGCTTGGCTGAGACAGGCACTCCAAATTCCATTTCTGGGACATCCCCAAAGTCATTCCAGTTCATGAGCCAACAATATCACCCAGACTAATGTTGCGTTGGGCCATACTGTGCACAAAATATAAAATAAATATAAAAATATAATTTAACGTTTAACAGCAATAATTAAAAAATCAGCAGTGATTTTACATGAATAAAGTACAAATATTAAGAGGAAAAAAATGTGATTTTACAACAACAACAAAAAAAGTCATGATATTATGAGTAATAATAATGGAATCTTAGTAGCATGGACTTAAAATATGAAAGAAAAAATACTTTTTAACAAAGTCATATTATGAGAAACACAACAAAATAAAGTTCGGTTAAAGTTATATTATCAAGGGAATAAAGACAAAATATAATAGGAACAAAGTCATTAAAATTTTACTATAATAATATTAATTAAAATAATTTAAATAATCAAATAAATCATTTAAATAGTTAATCATAAAATAATTAAAAGGATTAAAAATCATATTTTTACAGTAGGAAGTTCAACAGAAGAAATGGGGAAAAAAGGAGTTGGTCTTGATAATTGGCTTTTTCAGCCCTATGGCAAAGCTGAGATGCAGCTTTTTTTTCTGAAATATATATATATATATATATATAACTTAATATCATAATACTATCAGATACAAAACCAAAAATAATTGTAATTTTTGGAAAATTAAGTTGCAGAAAAAGGGGTAACATTACAAGAATAACAGCAAAATATTATGTGAATATTGTCCCAATTTACGAGAAGAAGGTAGAAATAATAACTAAAGATGAAAGTAATCATTGCAGTAGAACAGAAATTGTACTTTTAAAGTTCAATGAGAGTAAAGTCAAAATATGAACAGGAAAAAAAAGTTGTCTTTTTACAAATCTAAGATGCCGTTTTTTCTTAGCATTTCCACATGTGTTGCTTTACAAAATAGCAAAGTTGCATCCTTTCATATTTTACTACATGGCCCCCGCTGGAAAAAGGTTTGGGCCCCCCTGCTTCAAGGACAACAACAAGTAGCCAAGTTGCTGCAGTCTAGGTCATAGCGGGATGTTAGCGGCAGGAAGCCAGTCCAGCAGGGTTAAAATAGGAGCGGCTCCTGGAAGTGGGTCACGGTGGCGTTGACGTGATAGGAAATGACATGAGGGGTTGGGGGGACGGGGGGCTGGTACCACTGTCCACGCCACTCGCCGGCCTTCTGCGCAAATAGACGCATCAGCTCCATTGACAGCGTAAACAACATTTGCCTAACATGGACGCTGCTCCCCCGCCCGCCCATGCCGTGCTTTCTCCTCGTCTTATCTGCTCCCAGGATCTCATTTAGCCCGTGCAGATATAATGATGACCTCTCCCTGGGCGCTTGTTGTGTATCAAACAGCAGTCCCGCAGGCTAATTAGTTCATTTGAGCTCTTCCTCTGAGTCTGGAGCTGGAGGGATGGCGGTACGGAGGAGAAGCAGGGGAGCTTTTAATTGCCTGACCCTCTCATCCCGTCCCTCCTCTGCGGATCAGGGTGTTAAAGGGGCTGATGGGTTCTGCTGTGCGTGCGAGTGGATGTTCCCATGGCAGATTAGCACCGGGACCACTCAGTCATGGTGTGTGATGCTGAAATCATGCAGCGTGAAGTTTAAACGTACCCCCACAAAGCTTCTTGTAGCTTATATGCTGCTTATATGCTTTTTGCGTTAGGGCCAACACCACATTTTATTCCTTTGGAGTGTATAGGAACTCCCGTGGAGAACAGTGCGGCACGGTTCGGATGTGGTGTGAAAATGATGTAGTCTCAATCGGATTGAATCTGGTTTGAAACTGAAGTGAGAATGAAGGATTTTCCAGCATAAAAATGGAAAAATACATTGTGTAATACAGTATCTGTGATTTGTTGTGTGCGCCTATAAGAGGCGGAACCCGGGAACCGAAGTGCGTGACATCTGCTAGCTAGAATTGGCTGAGCCCTACCAGTGGGTTAGCAGTGTCAAGAGTGGCCGACAGCAGCTCCTGTGTGAATGTTCACTGCATGTGTTCTCTGCTTGTCAATAAAGCCATTCGAAGTGCATCACAAATCTCTCCTTAACCGCCAAGTGATTCTAGTATTCAAATTATTCTACACTGGTTTAAACACGTTGCTTTTGCATAACACTTCACTCTAAGCTTTCTTGGACGGATTCAATGCTCTGAAAAAACGTCCTTCCTGTTGATATTCTTGCAAGCAGTGAGAGAAGAGATGAATGGTGATACATCCAATACTTTTGCACAAACAAGATTAACTAACGCAAACACGCACAGTCGCTGGCGTCTGTCTTTCTTGTTTGCCCGCGGCCGTGACGGACAAAGGCTGTAGAACCTTCAGCCTAATCGGCTTGAGACCTGGACCTGGGTCAGGCCAGCAGCAGATGAGTCCAGATTAGAGGGTCACAAGGCAGAACCGGGAGATTAGCAGCTTGAGCGTCCTCTCGCCATTGTCGGCTGTGATCCAAGTGTTTATAGTCTTTGCTGTTAATGTGTGTCAACAACACAGACCTCTTCATCAGTCGATGAGGTTGGACCAGACGGGATGGACGGGACAGCTGGGCAACATTAACAATGATCATATTCTGGAGGTGTCGCAAGATCTCGCGATATTCAGACGTGATAAGATTTTTCGTTAAGAAAGAAAAATGTCTTGTGGGCACTTGGCCTGTGCTTTTGTTTGTTCTGTAGAACAAGGCATGAACGGAGTGAGCCCATTTGTAAGTCATACGGTCTTTAGGTGGAGGAGGGGCTGCGAGCAAAGTGTGGCCTGGGGCTTTTGGCGGTTGGAAGCTTGTTCTCCTTCTTGGACCACACTGTATAGAAATAAAGTCTAAACAAAATAAATACTTCCGGGCTGATACTTTCAAACTTCCAAGCCCTCCGTGGAGCATTACTGGACATTCTTGCTGGTAAAACATCTCACAGTTTTAGCCAGGGTTCTGCTCTGGAGTTCAGGAGAACCTGGCTGGAGAGGGGCCAGGGACACCTGAGCGGTCCGCCTTTGGGTCATTATAAGGGCGGCAGGGACACAGTGAGGCTGGCCGAGGTGTTTGGAACCCTTGGCGGATTCAAGAGTTTGTGTTTTTATGTGTAACCTTTCCTTTCTCTCGCAGTAATAAAAAAAAAAAAGTAGGACTAAATATAAAAAAATTGAATATTTTTGTATATAAGCACCGTTCTCTTTGGTGGTCCGTCATTATCGACGACCATGTGACGACCACTGGGGGAGGTGCTTGAAGTAACTAGTCAAGACGCAAGAATCAATCGCTTCTTGTCCTTGTTCCACTCAGAACTTGCACGACGTCAGTGGGCATCGTAACATCCATCCATCCATTTTCTATGCCGCTTATCCTCACCAGGGTCTTGGGGGTATGCTGAGCCTATCCCAGCTGACTTGGGGCGAGAGGCGGGGTGCCTGTCTTTGGAGGACATTTTGGACTATTTTATGCTTTCTATTTTGGGGAAGGGTCTCTTCTGTTCCTAGTGCGCTAACATACATCTTTAGTGACTTGCTGGGAAAGCACAGTAGATGTTGTCAACCCACATTTCCACGTCGCAAACAAAAGAAAAGCTCCAGCTCTCTCGGTGGGCCGCCGCCGTCTGCCTACCCTGGCTTTGATCGCGCCGTAAATTAAACGCGCCTTTTTGGAGAACAGGCGTCGGCGCCCCCTACTGAGACGCCGCCACCGCACCTCCATTTCTGTCCCCTGTTTGAACTCGCCGCCGCTGATAATTGAGTTGCAGCTTCACGGCTCATCTCCGCCTTTACCGCTGCCGCCGTGGCGTGATGAATGTAAGATGCTCGTTGTCGGCCAACATGTGGCGGCCAAGAATGTGGGCCAAAGTGTGGATCCAGGTTGAAAGGGAGGTCAGATGTGGATTATCCAAGTGGCAGTGTTCACCTTTTGACCTCCTCCAGCAGCGGTTTTGAGGAATATTTCACTTTTTTAAACCTTTGTGAACTCTTCCAGGTCTTCTCGCTCCGGCTGCCGGATGCATCTTTGAAATGCTAATCAGGTCTCCTCCCCTCTTTTCTTCTCCAGATTCCTCCTCCAACTACATCCGACAGCTGGAGACGAAAGTGCGAATCCTGGAGGACGACAACAACAAGCTTCTGTCGCAGGTGAGGTTGCACACGTGGCATGACCAGGGGTTGGCAACCTTTACCATCAGAAGAGCCATTTTGTTTCCTCTTTCAGTAAAAAAAAAATGTTCGGGAGCCACGACACATTACAGAACTTATAAACTGTAATATTTTGTAACGTTACGTGTTAGAACAAACAAAAGTGCGGCTACACGTGTAGAGCTAATTTAAATACTAAACTGATTTGTGTAAAATCAAAATAAAAAATTAGCCAACTTTAAGATTAAAAAAGGCAATCAGAGTTCATATATCGGCATATCAGTGTTTTTTGGCTCAATACCGGTTATTTCTGCACTTAACTGTCATCTATTGGTCCTGTTCTTGACTTTGCAAACTTGTCTTTGGAAAGAGACATTTTTTTATTTTCGGAATAATTTACTGTGTATTTTATTTTAATATAAGCTCTGACGTTGTTATGAAATATTCCATGTATTCTCATCTCATGTGCAGCCCAGTGTTGCCAACTTGGCGATTTTCTCGCTAAATCTGGAGACTTTCCAAACCATATTTTCTCAAAACGAGTAGAGGTAAATGTAAAGACTTTTCCCGATGTCGTTGGGAACGGGAGATTTTTCTGGTAGTTACATTTTTCTTCACCAAAATAGTTATTGACGGTCCCTAAAAAAACAGCCAGCGGCTAGAGCAGCACTTCCCATGCGAGCTCGCCGCACCATGAGAGAGCAGTCCGGGCACAGTGAGGGAGGATTTCCACTGTAGCTACGGAGCCGAATAGCCAACGTCCAATGTAACAGCACAGGTGTCAAATTAAAAGCCCGGGGGCCAGATTTGGCACCCCATATTGTTTTATGTGGCCCTTTTTTGTCCTATTTTATTAATTTTATTTATTTTTTAAATCAAGGGTGTCCAAAGTATGTCCGGGGGCCATTTATGGCTGTTGTTTTTTATTGGCCCATGGCATAGTCTAAAAAATATCATTTTCAACCACCAACAACAAAAATGGAACTCTCAGCCGTACTTTTACATGAATAAAGTAAAAATATTAGGAGAAAAAGTTGTCTAATAAGAAAAGTCTTAATTTAGAAGACTAACGCTGTCATTTTATGAAAATCCCCATTTTAGTAGCATGAAGTTGAAATATCAAAAAAAAGGCAAACAAAACAACGAATAAAGTAGTAATTTGTGGAAAATTAGGTTGTGGAAAAAGTTATAATGTTATGAGAATAACTTCAAAATATTATAGAAATAAAGCCATAATTACTAAAAGAACATTTTCAGTAGTTAGAAAATTCCAACTGAAAATGTAATTTAAAAACAGCAACAAAGACAGCAGAGATGGGAAAAAAAGCTGCAATTTTGTGAGAATAAAGTCAAAATATTAAGGGAAAAAGCCGCAGTTTTTATTATGAATATTAAAGAAATAAAATATATTATGAGAAACAAAACAAAATAAAAAAATTTAGAAAATTAGGTTGGAGGTAAAGATATGATAGAATAATGAAGTCCAAATATGGAAATAAAGTCATAATTAGGAGGAGAATAAAGTTGAAATACAAAACAGGAATAAAAAAAAATGTCGTAACTTCAAGAGATTAAAGTTTTAAGACCAAAAATTGTTATAATTAGTTTTTTAAAGCAGAATAAAATTTATAATGTGAGAAAAATAATAAAATAAATAAATAATATTTCATTATTTTAAAAGCATACAGTAAAAAAAAAAGTAGAATAAGCCTGCAATATTAAGAGAAAACAAAATAACATTTTTAGAAAGCTTGGTAAACAAGTTAGGAATAAAGTCAAAATATTATGGGAATAAAATCTTTATATTATAAGAAGAAAATTTGCTGATATGAAAGGAAATATTTGTAACAATGATTTAATTTAATTAATTTAGTTTTACATTTGTTTCATATGTTTAAATTTGTCATTATTTATATTCTATTCCTAAATAAAAAATTACAAAAAATAAACAGACAAAAAGATAAAAATGTTATTTTGTATTAATTTTGTACTTTTTTTATACATGTGTTTTATTTGTTTAAATGTGTAATTTTTTTAAAATGTTCTGTTATTAAAAAATAATTACCAAATAAAATAAACAGACAAAAAGATAAAATTGTGTTATTTTTTATTATTTTGGACTTTTTTTTATACATGTGTTTATTTGTTTCAATGTGTCATTTATATTCTCTTACTAAACAATGAAATGAAAAAGACACTGAATGCTTATTTTTATGAGCTTTGGGTAGCGCCCGAAAGGACAAGATGGCGGGTACAAGAAGCCGAAATGAGTTTTCTCTGCGGGGTGGCTGGGCTCTCCCTTAGAGATAGGGTGAGAAGCACTGTCATCCGGGAGAGACTCGGAGTAGAACCGCTGCTCCTCCGCATTGAGAGGAGCCAGATGAGGTGGCTCAGGCATCTGGTTAGGATGCCTCCCGAACGCCTTCCTGGGGAGGTGTTCAGGGCACGTCCGACCGGTAGGAGGCCTCGGGGAAGACCCAGGACACGTTGGAGAGACTATGTTTCTCAGCTGGCCTGGAAACGCCTCAGCATCCGCCGGGAAGAGCTGGAAGAAGTGGCCGGGGAGAGGGACGTCTGGGCTTCCCTGCGTATGCTGCGTATGCCGACCTCGGATAAGCGGAAGAAAATGGTTGGATGGATGGAAAATCATAATAGCGTCATCAGAAATGTTTAATATCATCAAGAGGCGATTATACTTTTACAGTACAGTCGTCACTCATAATTGGATGCAGCAATATTGTATTCAGTGTTAATAAATAGAATATTTTTGGTTTGTGACTTTCTAAATACACTTCTTAACATTATTAAAGCCTTGCCGACATCAAACTACACCCTTATTGTCACCTTTACCTCTATTAGACATTGTTTAGACATGAGTTAGCCTCGATTTAATTTCTTCCAAACTTGAGAAGCCAGAAATGTACTACTTCCACATGGAAAGGGAGGATAACTTTTTCCATGTTAAACACGCCATGGATGACTTCATGGCTTCATGTCCCAATGTTTTGTGTCATTACTGCCGCCTAGTGACCAGAACGCGACATATCGCTTTTATTTCAATATGTTTTGATTAATAATAGATCATAGCCATCATTTATTCATTCATGTCTGATAAAATGCAATATAGCTTATGGATGAGTGTGCTGTATATGGCAAGTATGGAGGGCGACCTTAACGGCGACGTGGCCCATGCTGAAAAGGAGTTTGGATTGCGGTGAAGTCGGGACGTTCTAAAGACACTGAACGGTTGGTCGGGGAACAGAATGGGCGGGCGTGTCCACACCCAACAATTCAAGTTGAACTTCCAGTGCGACACATCGCAAGGAGAATCGATTATCTCTGCGTATTTAGATTCCCAACGCGATGGCGGCGCGCCGAGACGGTCTGGCTCAAACCCAAGTCGACAAAAGATCCGCCGACAGCCGACGTTTGAACTCGCCGAAAGCTCCTTTAGTGGAACTTTTTTGAGTGGAGCAGAAAAAAGCCCAAAACAGGCGATGCGAAGATGAGAGGCGGTGCAGGCGGCGGCGGCGGCGGTTGTCTGACGCATCGTTAGCGGCGCGGCGTGTTTACCCATGTTTAATTCATGCCGCTGTCTTCAATGGCAAGTGTTGACGCCCGCCCCGGTGGCAAAGAGTGGCAGATGAGGAGAGATGAGAGGGCGGGTTAACCTGGCTTTGACTTTACCCCAACGTGGATGATGCGCTGCGGCGGTTCACCGTGAGGTCACATGCCAGCGCTGGGTTAGCCTCCTCATTCTTATTCTCTTTCATGCTTCCATGGAGCATTTTTACTCCTTCTGTTCACATCCTCTCTCAGAAGGCAGGCTGATGCTGCTAAACGCTGCAGTTAGTTGTGTTGTGATGCTAACCTGTTGCCACCATGAACAACTCAATGCTTGTCTTCTTTTCTCTGCAGGCTCATAACCGTTTTAGTTTATCGCAGATACACAGCAAGAAGGTAACTCATCGACTTTTTTTTGTTGGTCTTTTGCTTTTGCTTTTCTGCTCGCTTGCCGATGCGGTGGCGGGACTTTCAGCTTGCAGCTTTTTTGCCCCCAAAAATGGTTGGACACAATGAAGGTATTATCTGTCTGTTCTTTTTAATTGGCTCACGGCACGTTTAACATGAAAACTGAAAGCAAGAAACAACAGCAAAAATTGAAAAATCAGCGGTACTTTTACAAGTATTTACAAATAATAAGAGAGAAAAAACCATAACGAGATTAATCCGAAAAACCCCCCAAAAACTCATAACATTATGAGGTGCAAAGTCACAAGAGATGAAAAGTCACAAGATTTATTTCCATGCAGCGTTGCATTCATTTTTCACCCGTTGATGATGGCAGAATCGGACCTCACTGCTCAAAGCCTTCTCCAGCACATCCCAAAGTTTCTCAGTGGGGTTAAGGTCTGGACTGCATGGGTGAAAATGATGTCTCATAAACCACTCATCCACAAGTTGAGCCCGAGGAATCCTGGCAATGTCATCTTGGAGTATGAAAAAAAATGAGTACATTCCAATTTTCTGTTTAAAAATCAAACAATCCCTGCAACAAAATTGTGAGAAAAAGTCTGTGAACGTGTGGGGGGGACTAAAAGGAGGGGATTGGGGATTGTTTTTTGAAGCGCATTCGTTGATGTGAGCGAGCTGGAAGATGCAAATCTTAATTTAGGCACCCCTCTGTGTGTGTTTTTGGGGGGGGTTGCTTTTCCTGCAAGAGGAGCATGACTCTTTGGTGCATAAAAGACGCACTCTTGTCTGGACGTCTGCTGGCATGAATAATTGAGGCGACACACAGGTAGACGCAGACGTGAATAATGCATTCGGGCACAGACCCACACCGCTGCGCATTCCTGACTTTATAATCCGGTCTGTAAACGCGTCTCTTACTTGAACTTTCTCGCGGGCCGCGTCGTTTGACTTCCTGAGTTAGGAAACAAAGGTCTCTTACCGCAGGAATGTTGGCGATCCCGCCAGGAGAAAGAGGAACTCTTTCAAAGCAACACGCTAACCACCAGGACGTAAACAGCAGGTGTGCACGCCATGGCGTTTGTTTGCAAAGACATTTTTGCAACATTACTTACTCAACATGACACGCTCATCACAAGTATGGGGATTTTTGCGCTGAATCGCACAGAAATGGACATTATGGGGATGAAACGCTGTCATCATGAGGGGAGAGAACGTTTGTGTGGGGGAGTATTTTCCCGACGGACCCCTCAACCGTGGCAGAATCTCACCGACCTGACCCCTCAGCAATCTAAAACACCGGCCAAAAGAGCAGTGGTATAAAAAAACAACCCTCATCTCTTATGGAGTGTGAGTGAAAGCTAACGGGGGTTAGCTTAGTTTAGCAGAGCATACCAGCGTGTTGTGTTTATATTGTGTTGTTGTTTGCTTGTTAGTTTAAGCGAGCGTTTTTGGATGCCCACTGACATTGTGCAAGTTCTGAGTGAAATAAGGACGATCACTGACACTTCATACAATTGGAAAATCTCCAGTTAACCCAGTGGTTGAAATACTTTTGAGAAACTGACAACATCTGTTTATTTGTTTGTACTCTACAGGCTGAACTTTTCAGTTTGCATGCTGAGCACAACAACAGGACAAGCACTGCAATGCTTCCTCTGTCCATCAGCCTGACATCATTGCAGTGCACCAATGAATGCTTTGCTCAGACGCAAAGCTTAAAAAGAGGTTGTGTTCATTTTAAAGTGTGTTGTGTTTCTTAGGTGTGATGGGTTTGGCGTTCTTTGTAAGAGAACACTGCTTTGTTATGTTGGGTAATGGGTCGACAAGCTCATCGTGACTGCACAGATAGCTCCTGATTGGCTCCCGCCAAAGAAAGAGCCACCTGTTGCTCACTGACTCACGAGCGGCAAAGCATTTTTAAAAAATCCTAGCGAGTACAGAAGATGTCACCAGATCCGAACACGACCACATATTGTTCAGAAGGTACCATCTTATACGCTGACGGAAATTTTGGTAAGGCTTGGAGTATTTTGACGTATTTTGGTCATTTTAAGCATTAGCAGAACTTTTCTGGGCATAGAGAGGAAAGCTACACATGGTGTTAACTTTTCCAAAAACAATATGTAGCGTTACCGTTCACTGGTAGCCTGAGGCCTGAGCGTGGTGAAGATAATCGCTGGTAGGTAGCCGGTGTGGCGAGGTGTCACTACACCATTAACATAGTTCTTGGGCGTTACAACAACAATACTAATAATAACAATGTCCCTGTAACTTAAAATGCAGGTCACTTTATGTAAATGGAGCCTTGTTAACGGTTTTTCCGAAGGTTTTATAGGCGGAATAGGTGCGTCCCATTACGTGCATTCTTAGCTGCCTTTTTTTTTTAAATCAGTTTTTATATTTTTAGAACACACTGAAAAGAGAAAGACGTGTTCGTGTCTCACATAAGGATAGAGGATGATGGGCAAAATTTAAAAAAATGTGCACTTTCTATCTCCCAAGAGGCACCTGTGCAGGAGCTGCTGTTTTGGTTAGCGATGAAGACATTTTCTTTTACAGAATAATCCTGGTATTGTGGCAACAATACCTAAAATAACACAAAACATCCCCAGAAACAAAGTAGGATGAACGTCTTCTGACCCGGTGCTCATGATTTTGTCATTTGTGAAGCTAAAGAGATGAAAAAGATGAAGCTCTTATGATTCGGTTGCCGCGAGACGCGCTGAGGTCGTTGATGCTTTGCTTCACTCCAGCGGATACGACATCCATCAGGGCTCGCGTGCTGACAGCCACTAAGCCGAGCGTCCGAGACACTGGCGCCGGCAGCGAGTGACGGGATCGGAACCCAATCGTAGAGATCAAGAAGCGCCACAGGAAGGAAAGGGAAAAGGTTGGCGGGACGCTTACATGTGCGTTCAGGAGATAACGGAGCCAGACGGATGACGCAGTGCGCATCTTGGACGCCGTTCCCGCAGCTCTGTGGGATATTTTTAGCCCCGGCGTCCCTGGGTGTCACATGTTTTTACACGCTGACACACAAGTGACACCAGGAAGCAGCGGGCCGCTCACGCGGACCAATGCAAGCATGGCAGGCTGGGAAGTGGCCTTTATTTGGGAAATGAATGCATCAGAGATGCTGAAGTAGAAAAACACGCAGGATGTAAAATGTCCGCTCGCTTCAAAATCATCCGAGAAGTCGGCATCATTTGTGTGTTTGGGCCGCTGGTTCAACCTGACTTTGTCTTTACGTTACAATTATTCATATTTCATATTTGGAGTCATCAAGTCTCACATGGTTGTGCTTGTTTTTGGCCCGGCCAGTGCAACCCAGGTGACCTCCGAGCCCTGAGGAAAGGAATGACCCTTTACCACTCGGAGTCGCAGCTGTCCTCGCTGCCCCAGCGCCAGGACGCCATGCACTTGGTCAGTACACACACACACACACACCATAACTATTGACGAACATGAATACACATGACACCAAGGGCAGCCCATTTTTTTATCGGCCTGGGGCACCTTCTAAAAATATCATTTAACAAGAAAACAGAAAAAAAAATCAGCAGTAATTGAACACAGATATTATGAGAAAAACGTTCTAAAGTAAAAATAGGAAGTATATAATGTAACATTATGAGGAGAAATACTCTCATTTTAGTAGCATAACGTTGAAAAATTAAAGAAAGCAAAACACATGGGAAAATTGGGTTGGGTAAAAAGTTATATTATTATGATATTATAATATATACATATAATATATTTATATTATTTATTACAATAAAGTCGTCATACTGAAATGAAATTTGCAGAAGTGCAAATAGTTTGATTGTTGGGAGGAAAAAAACTTCAAAAATGAGAAAAATACGTGTAATGTCAAAATATTAAGAGTCACAATTTCACAACATAAACTCAAAATATTATGAGGAAAAACAATGTCAGCGTAGCAGCACAGATGTTAAATATCAAATAAAGACATTATTTTATTTACTATTATATTTGAAGTTGTAATGTTATTTTTTCATAATATTACAACTTTAAAAAAATATATTTTAGAAATTTTTTAATTTTAATAAGATTTATTAGAAAAGAAAGTTGGAAAAAAAACCTAAGAGTGACATTGATATTAATAATAGTTTTTTTTGGCCTAAATGACAAAGCTGAGCTGCAGTTTAATTTTAAGAATAACTTTATTGTGGACACCCCGGGTGTGCACCAGATTACTTTAAATTGGGGTGAACTTTACAATTGGAAATCTGTAAATTTGCATTTTTTGTAATGTGCATTTTTTGCATTTTGGGGGAAAAAAAGATTTTTCTTTCTCAAAAGTATAGACGTTTTTTTTTGTTGTTGTTTTTTTTTTTTTTTAGCAAAAATCACATCTCATTAACCCTGCAATTTATAAATACAGGTTAAACGTGTATACAGTAGTGTTCAGTAGTGCTACATGGCAAACAAGTTACCACTAGGTGCAGTAGATTCTCAGATAAACAAAAAAGACCCAGCATTCATGATATGCACGCTTTTAAGGCTGTGTAATTGGCCAATTAGTTGAAAGGGGGGTGTTCAAAAAAACAGCAGCGTGGCATTCAATTAGTGATCAATTTAGTGAAGAAAGAGGTGTGAATCAGGTGGCCCCTATTCAAGGGTGTAAGCAGAATCTTGTTGAACATTATTTCTCTTTGAAAGCCTGAGGAAAATTGGTCGTTCAAGACATTGTTCAGAAGAACAGCGTACTTTGGTTAAAAAGTTAATTGGACAG
Source organism: Oostethus manadensis (assembly GCA_024372805.1). NCBI lineage: Eukaryota > Metazoa > Chordata > Actinopteri > Syngnathiformes > Syngnathidae > Oostethus > Oostethus manadensis. The sequence goes on from QODF01000058.1 coordinate 3,991,548, forward strand.
AGGAAAACTTATGAAGAAGTGCAAAAAATATTTGCCAGACTGGCAAAGGCTCAGCCAATGATCAGCTCCAGGTTGATCAAAGACAGTTTGGAGTTACCTGTAAGTACTGTGACAGTTAGAAGACGTCTGTGTGAAGCTAATCTATTTACAAGAATCTCCCACAAAGTCCCTCTGTTAAAAAAAAAAAAGGCATGTGCAGAAGAGGTTACAATTTGCCAAAGAAAACATTAACTGGCCTAAAGAGATATGGAGGAACATTTTGTGGACTGATGAGAGTAAAATTGTTCTTTTTGGGTCCCAGGGCTGCAGACAGTTTGTGAGACGACCCCCAAACTCTGAATTGAAGCCACAGTGCACAGTGAAGACAGTGAAGCATCATGATATGGGCATGTTTCTCCTACTATTTATCCCATAGCAGGGATCATGGATCAGTTTTATTGCAAATGTCATGAAATCGGAAGGGGTGGAGTGGTTTTTCAACATGGTGGTCCGGGTACGTGAACCCTGTGACTGTATCGACAACATCTACGCAAAGCAATGCAGCTAGCTGTAATGAACAGCAAATTGATGGTACAGGCGAGGAGCAAATAAAGTCTAATTCCATTTCCTCGCTCTTTGTACATGTCTGTACGCGCACACATGCAGGAAGGGGAGGCCTTGAGGGCGCTTGCGTTGCATGCCAAGGATAAGGCAGACCGGCATGTCAAATGAAAACGTTTGAAGGGAATCTCCACCATGAAAGTAATCATTTTCACAATCCAGCGTCACCTATGACCCTATGAGGATGCATGTCGGTGTTTTCGAGAAGCCTCAGGAAGGTCACAGTCAGGCTGGAGCCGAAAATCAGTGTCATGTTTGGATGGCTGCGACTCGGCAGCCTAACCTGCAAATGATATCGACACATTTCATTTGGCGCTCCGACGCCAGGTCTGCATATCGACTGGACCTCCGCCTCCTTATTGACATGACATTTAATGTCAGCAGGACTGCAAAGTGGATTTAAGTCCTGCGCCCCTTTAAGACGCCAGGAAGTACGCACCGTATGCTAAGCTACGTTCACATCTGTAGCAAACCTTTGCGTTGATAAGCTATTTTAAAATATCTTATAAAAATTAAAAAAACAACCTTTTTCCCTACCTAATTTTACTACTTTTTTTGTAAAATTGTTTTGCTTCTCGCAATATTATTTTTTCTGTAATATTTGAACTTCTACTACCACTAGTATGTAGATTACATAACATAGTACATTATGACTTTATTGTGGTTAAAAAAATAGTCATTAGAGCCTTAGAGTCTTTTTGTAAATGTTGTCCTCAAAATTGTGACTTCCAGCTGTTATTCCCCTCCAACATTCTTTAACAACATTCCACAAGTCATTCAAATTTCTTGCTTTTGCTTCACAAACAGCATTTTTTATGTCACCACACAAGTTTTCCATGGGATGAAGGTCCGGGATTGGGCTGGCCCCTACATAACATAAGAACATAAGAAGATGTTGCTGGTTTACTAGTGTGTTTGGGGTGATTGTGTTGTTCAAACAGCCATTTCAAGGGCATGTCTTTTTCAAGTATTCCGACGTTCTCAGTTTGTATTCTCACAAACTGTCTGCGGCCCTTGGACCCAAAAAGAACAATTTTACTCTCATCAGTCCGCAAAATGTTCCTCCATTTCTCTTTAGGCCAGTTGATGTGCTCTTTGGCAAATTGTAACATCTTCTGCACATGCCTTTTTTTTTAACAGAGGGAGTTTGCGGGGGATTCTTGTAAATAGATTAGCTTCACGCAGACGTCTTCTAACTGTCACAGTACTTACAAGTAACTCCAGACTGTCTTTGATCATTCTGGAACTGATTATTGGCTGAACCTTTGACATTCTGGTTATTCTTCCATCCATTTTCAACAATTTTTGCACCTCTTCATAAGTTTTCCCCTCTCAAATCAACTTTTTAATCAAAGTACGCTTTTCTTCTTAACAAAGTCTTGAACGACCCATTTTCCTCAGGCTTTCAAAGAGAAATGTTCAACAAGTGCTGCTTTCATCCTTAAATAGGGGCCACCTGATTCACACCTGTTTTTTCACTACATTGATCACTGATTAAATGCCATGCTGCTATTTTTTGAAAACGCCCCTTTCAACTAATTGCCCAATTGCACAGCCTTAAGAGCGTGCATATCATGAATGCTTTGTTTTCTGAGAATCTACTGCACCTACTGGTAACTTGTTCGCCATGTAGCAATAAAAATATACTAATAACAGTACTTCATCTGGTTAGTCACATTGGACTACTAGTATTTTGAACACTACTGTAATTATAATTTATTATAAGTATCATATATCACAGATTATATAACATTTTATTACAATTTCTAATAGTTTTTTCTCATAGCCAAATTTCCCCAAAATTACAACTTTATTTAGTTTTGTTTTTCATAATACTATTTTTTCTTCAATATTCATAATATGAGTTTACTCCAGTTGGACGTTTATTATTATTTTACAAATGACAGTGTTTTTTTGTGTTAGTCATGCTGTTCCCCCCCCTAATTATGTCTTAATTGTCATAATATTCGGACTTTATTTTTGTAACCTAACTTTTCCTGCAACCTAATTTTCGTTGTTTTGTTTGTGTCTCATAATATTAGGACATTTTTAAAAGCATCCTTAATATTTAAAGTGTATGCTACTAAAATGTTTTTCTCATAAAATTACAATTACAATTTTTCTTAACATTTGGACTTTATTTTTGTAAAGTTACCACTGAATGGTCTATTTTTGCTGTTTTTAGGTGTTGTGTTAAATCGTATTTTTAGAATTTGCCACGAGCCACACTTTGGACCCTCCTGTGCTCGCGTGTTCCCGTGGCCACCACACATCATTTCCCATCATGCATCTTAGGGATCTTTATGGTCCCTTCTTGGGCGCTCGTGCCGAGGACGGAGAGAACAACGCACGCAGGACGTTCGTGTCACGCCGAAGCGACGACAACGCGGCCGCCTTATAATCCGGCTAACGATTCTGACGTCGGGACGGATGCTGATTGATTGTCGCCCCGCCTGACTGCGTTCAACCGTGTGAGGCGAGGGATGGAAGCATCCCGATCCATCACATCATCTTTCGCTGGCTTCGGGGGTCCGTCGCTGAGGAAGATTTGTGCACTTCTGGCTGCCACGCCGTGTTTTTATTTCTGCTTTTTCCTTTTTTCCCGTCCTCTCGGGAGGAAACGAAAGCGGGAGACCTTCCATCCCTCATTTCCACATTTCCGCTAGTCGCGGACTTCAAAGTCCAACCGCTGGAGAAAATTCTTTTGTTGCCATGACCTTCCGCAAAGAGGCGGCACGGAGGGAAGCGCTCTGACGTGGGAATACCTGGGTTTTCCTAGAACAAACACGGCCTTGGGAATAACAAACAATGCTAATTCGGTTTGCCAGACAGGAAAATAATTACCCACGCGAACGTTCCTCCTCACGATGACAGCATTTCATTCACATGGTGTCAATTTGCACGAGAGTCCGCGTTTAACGGTGAATTCCGTTTTTATCGGCCAATTCCGCGATTCGGTTGCCGATGCCGTGCTCGGTGCATAACTGGTGCGTTCAAGGACCACCTGACGGAATATGTTATCTGTAATGCCTGACGAAAAACATGTTAAAAAATAACAAAACATGAATGAACGTACGTGTTGCTCTCCTCAACGAGCAGCGGGTGCCGCTGTGCCTCCGCCCCCAATTTCAAAGCAGTCAAATTTGTTGTGCTTTTCATGTCTGCCTATTATGCAAATTAGACTATGACATCAGACATTTCTTCCATTTGATTTGCCGACCGATTGAGTGTAAATAACGCCAAGAATGTTTTGGGATGGTTCTTCCCAACAGGGAACGGGTCGTCTTCCAAACAGTGAATCCTCCCCGGCCACAGGATACTTGTCCTGCGTCCAGAAGCCCGAGGCTGTGGTGCACGCCATGAAGGTAGGCGGGGCTTACATGGTCATTTAGCTTGGAATTCGCCTTGGACTGCTAGAGGGGAGGCGTGAGATGTGGTTACTCACTCTTGAATAGCCAGATAAGCATAACTAACGAAGCGTCTTGCTGGTACTGAGTTGTGGCGTTCTGGCAGGTTCTGGAGGTCCACGAGAACTTGGACAAGCAGCTTCCTGAAGACTACGAGGACGACCTGAGCGAGAAGGAGAAGGCCATCGTGCGGGAGATGTGCAACGTCAGTTTCGCACACATACACTGGGGTTGCTATTATGGGATGCAGCAAATAGGAGACTTTTTACAGCGTTGGACTAATGAGCGCTCCATCTTGTCTTTCTTGCTCTCTTTTCACTCCCTTCATCTTTTTGTGTGGGGGGGTGGGGGAGGGGGGGTGCCCTAGTTGAGCTGTCAGAGCAATTAAATAGGAGCGCTGTGGGAAAAGAACCCCCCCCACCTTTCCAGAACCCTCCAGCTGGAGCTGAAAGGCCCGGCTTAAAAAAAGGTGCTGTGATGAGAGCGAGGCTATCAGTGCTCAGCAGACACACAATGGAGGTTCTCTCTGGAGCAACCCCCCCCCTTTTGGTTTCTGATATTCTAGCCATTTTGATGGCGTTGACGAAATTCTAACCTCTATTCCCCGTGACCAAAAAAGTCCACTTTCACTTTTAACTTAAACTGAACTCATGTTCCCGCGCCCCTAATGAGGATAAGCGGTATGGAAAATCAATCAGTGAATGAACTCATGTGCTCACTTTAATGTTAGCATTTCATGTCATTCTCACTTTGTCCACCAGGTGGAGCTCCGTTTGCTCATTTAATAATAATACGCCCTTTTCACACAAAAACACATAATTTTAAAATAATAGTTGGGTTTGTGCTTGTCTTTTCAAAAATTATAACGTCATACAGACAAATCCATTAAAATATCTCCGATAATTGGAAAAAGGGGGGGGAGGGGAAGATTGCCTGTACTGTGCAGGTGAGCAAATCAAGCGCTCCTTCAGTCTCCTGCCTGTGCCGTCACTTCCGCTGACGTTGCAAGAAAGTTGATAGTGTTTGTTTTTCCAGGTGGTGTGGAGGAAGCTGGGTGACGCCGCGGGGTCCAAACTGTCCATCAGGCAGCACCTGGCTGGAAACCAGTTCAAGGGTCCGCTGTAGCAAACCGGACCGCCACCCGAACCGGGTTCCCTCCGCCACACACTCGGGCAGGCCACGTCAGCCACCACCGGCACCGCCTCTTCACATATATTGTCATGTTCTTTTTTTACCCGTTGAGGCGACAGGAAAGACAAAAAAAGGACTTGCTACACTAGGCTAGCGAGTTCCGAGACGAGACGGGGTGGGGCCAGGAGGCCATCTTGGCATCTTTTGGATATTCTCTCCTGTAGCGCCTACTAGCTCCTGCCAGGTTAGCCACCCCCACCCGCGGACTTTAGCTAGCATTAGCATACAAGAGTTTTGGCTCGTGCACAGCCACTGTGACCCGGCACGTGCTCCCCTGTCGTGTAGGGACCACGGCGTCTATCACGTACCTCCTTTTCGATTTTAGCCACACTTTTGGTGTTCAAGGTGTTTTTATGATCCGACGGTTCCAGTCCTTCCCTCCACCGGGAGTCAGCGTTTCTTACCTTCGAAATTAGGATGCTGTGTGCTTGCTCGACAATCATGTTCTCAGGTGGGGAGGGCGACAGCTTTAGCGCCACAAAGTCGGCACGTGACCACGGATACAACTTTCCCGCGTGTTTTCCACTCTGCATGTTTTTCTAAGATTTCTGATCAGGAAAGAAAAGACGTTCTTCCACATGAACATTTCCTCCTTCGCTATTATAAAAGTGTCCTTTTCTTCCAGGAACCCACGATTAGCTTTCAGTGGAACTACACGCATGGTGTTTAGATTTGGAACATTCTAGATCAGGCGGCTGGTGGGACATCAGCTTACTAAAGAATATTTGCTTCCATGCTTTCATTTTTTGTGATGCTCAATATTGTATGGTGACATTTTCATTAGAAAAACCCGGAAAATAATACCCAACGTTTCCTCAAATATGCATTTCAATATCATTCTAAGATTATACGATTTTAATATCGATACATTAAAGGCTCCTTGGCAGCAAGGCCCCGGGGGCAGATCTCATCCGCCCAGAGTTACTCAAGGCCCTGGATGCTGTGGGCGTGTCTTGGTTAACACGACTCTGCGACATTGCGTAGATATTGGGTTCAGTGCCCCTGGACTGGCAGATCAAGGTGGTGGTCCTGCGTTTCAAGAAGGGGGACTGGAGGGTGTGTTCTCACTATCGTGGGATCACACACCTCAGCCTTCCCGGTAAGGTCTATTCAGGGGTTCTGGAGAGAAGGATCCGCCTAATAGTCAAATCTCGGATTTAGGAGGAGCAGTGTGGTTTTGGTCCTGGAACTGTGGACCTGCTCTATACTCTCGGCAGGGTCCTTGAGGGTGCATGGGAGTTTGCCCAACCAGTCTACATGTGTTTTGTGGACTTGGAGAAAACATTCGATCGTGTTCCTCGGGGAATACTGTAGGAAGTGCTCTGGGAATATGGGGTATCGGACCACCTAATCCAGGCGGTTCGTTCCCTGTATGACCAGTGTCAGAGTTTGGCTCGCATTGCCGGCAATAAGTCGGACCCGTGTCCAGTGAGGGTTGGACTCTGCCAGGGCTGCCCTTTGTCACCGATTCTGTTCATTACTTTCATGGACAGAATTTCTAGGCGCAGCCAGAACGTTGAGGGGTTTCAGTTTGGTGGCCGCAGGATTCAATCTCTGCTTTTTGCAGATGATGTGGTCCTGTTGGCTTCATCGAGCAGTGACCTTCAACTCTCACTGGATCGGTTCGCAGCTGAGTGTAAGGCGGCTGGGATGAGAATCAGCACCTCCAAGTCCGAGTCCATGGTTCATGCCATCTCTAGGTTGGGGATGAGGTCCTTCCTTAAGGAGATGGACAGGCGGATTGGTGCAGCGTCTGCAGTGATGCTGACTCTGCACCGGTCTGTCGTGGTGAAGAGGGAGCTCAGCCGGAAGGACGAAGCTCTCAATTGACCGGTCGATCTACGTTCCTACCCTCATCTATGCTCATGAGCTTTGGGTAGTGACCGAAAGGAAAAGATGGCGGGTACAAGAGGCCGAAATGAGTGTTCTCCGCAGGGTGGCTGGGCTCTCCCATAGAGAGAGGGTGAGAAGCACTGTCATCCGGGAGAGACTGGGAGTAGAACCGCTGCTCTTCGGCTTTGAGAGTTGCCAGATGAGGTGGCTCTGGCATCTGGTTAGGATGCCTCCCCTTGGGAGGTGTTTGGGGCACGTCCAACCCGTAGGAGGCCTCCAGGAAGACCCGGGACACGTTGGAGAGACTATGTCTCTGGGAAGAGCTGGACGAAGTGGCCAAGGAGAGGGACGTCTGTGCTTCCTTGCTTAGGCTACTGCCCCCATGACCCCGACCTCAGATAAGCGGAAGAAATTGGATGGATGGATACATTTAAAGGGAAAGTGCACCTTTTTTGGAAATACTAATGTTAGACATGTCACCCTACCGAAATCACGATGTTGTCCAGCACTCCATGGCCGATACGGACAGTAGCAGCTCGTCCTTCAAGCTAATGTGTTGTAATTAGTAATAAACACTGCATACATACATTTTCAATTCAGACATGATGCCTCTTATTTCATAATAAACGACCGCAGAACAGTTCTAGAAGCACTAATGCTAACCCACTAACATTCCCGAGCCTAACATGTTCCCGCCAAGCTCACTCATCCTGAGGGCCAGAAAGGTGGAAAAGGCCACTTTAGACTCAAATGAAATAAAAATTGCTTAAAAAAAAGCCTCCATGCGTCTTCATTCCTGTACCAACAGCGCCCCCCTGTGGCGCAAATGCGCAACTTCAAGTTGGTCGTGCAACAAGAAAGATGACATTTAATGAAAAAAAATACGATTTTATTTTTCCAAGCGCCACTTTGACGAAAATCCAGCGCTGTGGGTGTGAAACAGGAACACAGTAATGAGGGGAGTACCAAATAGATGATGGAGTTTGAAGATGGCGATGACAATCCAAACGGGGGATTTGAAGGAATGTGTCATGTTTGGTGTTCCCACCACACTTTTACAAACTACTCTTGCTTTGGATTGGGGATGTTTGAGTCCAGTCTGTCATCTCAGCCACCCTCCACGATTCATTGGGATGCCAGGCGGCGGGGGCAGGGGCACCTGTGGTTGCCCTTGAGGCACAGGGGGTGGAGGCGGGTACCCCGTCGGAGGGAGGCCTATACCAGGAGGGGGTACATGGGTGGGAGGCATGTGTGGTGGTGGTGGGTAGCTGTTGTAGCCGGGCGGTGGATAGGTTGGAGGCATAGTGGGCGGTGGGTAAGTGGCAGGTGGGGGGGGGCCCGGCGGGGGAGCCGTGGGTGGAGGGTAAACGTGGTAGGGCGGCATCGGGGGTGCGTAACCGGGCGGCATTGGTGGAGCATAGGTGGGGGTCTCTGTCTTCATCATAGATTGCAGACTTTGATAGCCCTCCCCTGACATATAAGAGCTGGTCGTGGACATGACATAGCTGGAGGGCGGCGGTGGTGGGGGCCGGTGTGGAAGGGGAGGGGGCTGGCTTGGGGGCGGGGGAGCAGCTTCACTCTGTGGTTCTGCTTCGGTGGGAGGAGCTGGAGTGGCGGGTTTACGCTCTAAAAAAGAAGAAAAATAAATGCATGCAAACAACCCAGGGGGTCTTTTATATGAGGGGTTTTACCTGGGGGCGGCTGTGATGTAGGCAGAGGGGGCATGGGGCTCTCCAATCGAGGAATCTTTGATCCAACTTGTTCTGGCGGGCATGAAGGCATGATCACATATGCTGATGTTCAACGTTAAAATTAAAAAGGGGGATGAGGGGTTACCTGGGGGCTTTGGTTCATCCTTGGGGGAGGCCTGCAAGTGAAAATTAATTTTAGATGATTTTACAGAAATGCAAAGAAAGGAGGACGATGAACACGCTCACGTGTGTACGTTTCAGCTGGCGTGCAGGGCTGCCTCCCAGAGGGGACGTCTTCTTGGTTGGTGGCAGGGGAGGGTTGGGGGCCTGGGGCGGAGCCTGCGGCACTGGAGGGGCGGGAGGCATGCAAGGGGGCCCACGCTCCTTCTCCTGCACCTGCTGAGGGATGGGCTTGTTGCCGTGGGAGTAAAGGTCCAGAATCTGATGGCAGATGTCTACAAGACACGCTGACCAGTGAGGACATGCGTGCAGTGAGAACACCAACAAGACACCTTCCTACCTTCCAGCAGCTCCACAGGGACATCCTGGACAAACTGCTCCCACCAGCGGCGTGACGACTGCTTGGCGGTCCACTCCTGGATGTCAAACTTGCAGAGGCGGCCGGCGAGGTACATGACGGCCACGGCGATGATCTCTGGCTCCCACTGCAGCGACAGCATGGTGCAGAGGCTGGCAAGGGACGGGGGCAGGGCAAACGCCATTAAACTCTCTGTGACGCGTATACAGTCAGATGACCGTTGTCTCACCTGTCGTTGACGAAGGTCCAGGCCATTTGGAGCACCTTGCACACTTTGTTCTTCTCCCCTTGAAAGCGTAACAACGTGAATGTGAATCGTTAGCCGTGACGTCGCTGATGTCGGCGTCTCACCTTTGAGCTGCTTGACGTAGCGCAGCAGGAACATGTAAGGATGCTCCACCTGCAGGTCAAACTTGATGGTCTGGAGGAGGATCCTCTCCAACACCATAACCTCCTCCTGTGGGACGCAGTCCAACAAAAAATTCACTGTTAATGCTGCTTGACTTCTTTGTACACTTGCAGAAGGTTTGAGTTTGGACTCAGGAACAGCGTTACGTAAAAAAGTCCACCTTTGGGTCGTCTCCAAACTGAGCAAACTGAACGTCGTTGAGCAAACTACGCGCCGTCTTGATGATGTCCTTGCACTTTTTGGGAGTTTCCTCCACTTTGCCAGCCAGGAAGAGGCAGCAGGCGCCCGTCACCTGACGAGAGACGCACACTTCATCAACATTCATTGGCATGCGCAGGTTCGCCCCCGCGTGGTGCACGTACATATCTGGGGAACTGCTTGAAGGAGTGAAACATGTAGAAGCGGTGGAAGTAGATGATGCCCGTTGCCAGCGTGTCGTAGTGTCTGCCGCTCGTCAAGGAAGTCATGTGGGCGGATCATGTGACTTGACAGTTTTTTTTTAAAGTGCGTTTTGTTTGTAATTGCATATCAACCAAGCTACAGCAACATTGTTATTTTTATTAACATTGTTACAAATAACTACTTTATAGGTGTAGTGACACCTCGCCACACCGGCAGCTAGCTACTAGCTGGTTCGCCCCGAGCTTCACCACACACACTCGCTCACAATGTCTCAGGCCACCAGCAAAAGTTAATGAACAGAAAAAGAAAAAAAAAAACGTGTTCATGTCTCACAAAGATTGAGGATGATATAAAAGGGCAATATGGCGGCGATGTGTCACTACAGAACATAGTACTTGGGCATAATAATGTCCCTGTAGCTTGGTTAATACTCATTCATTTTCTATGCCGCTTATCCTCATTAGGGTTGCAGGTATGCTGGAGCCTATCCCAGCTGGCTTTGGACGAAAGGCGGGGTACACCCTGGACTGGTCGCCAGTCAATCGCAGGGTACATATAGACAAACAAACATTCACACCGATGGACAATTTAGAGTCGCCAATACCAAACATGCATGTTTTTGGAATGTGAGAGGAAAGCGGAGTACCCGGAGAAAACCCACGCAAGCACGGGGAGAACATGCAAACTCCACACAGAGATGCCCAACGGAGATTTAAACCCTAAACCTCCTGACTGTGAGGCCAATGTGCTATCCACTCGAGCACCGTGCGGCCCAGCTTGGTTAATATGCAGGTCACATTATGTCAGTGGTGTGTAGTGCATTCATTAGCTGCTGTTTTTATATCTTTAGAATGCACATAAAAAAGAAAGTTGTGTTTACATGTCTCACAATGTATTGTGGATGATGGGCTTTTTTTTTTTTTTTTTTACAGCAATCAGAGGATACAGGCCGAGCCGTGTGCCCACGTCGAATATGAAGCGCGCGCCCTCTCTGCGGTAACGGGCCTCGGTGCCGGGGTCCAGGCCTTCAGACTGGGATGGGGTGTGGGCTAAGTCTTTCTTATCCCAGTACCAGCACGGCTTGATGTGGTCCAACATGGCCTGGCCCGTCACGGCCATGTTGTCCTTGGACTCCTTCATTTGCATTTGCTGAGGGGAGGCGATGGAAGAAGCGCCCGCCGTACCCACCTGCTGCACTCATATCACATAAAAAATAATTTAAAAAAAACACTCAAAGAATAGTAAACAAGATTAGTTATATTTAATCCAAAACGCAACATCACAAACTAAGCAAATGAGAGTATTGCTTATGAATCTACCGCTTCCCGATTAGCATATTAACGTAATGTGAAAGTAAAGGATGATGGAATATGTAGTCCTTTTCGTCATCGCAGCATCAGCCGAACCGTCAGAGTTGGTCAGCTGCGGACAATGTAAACCAACATACTATACAATAATCCCCTTATATTTACACCCACAAATATAAAGAGTATTAAATATTAAGTTATAATAATATCAAGGACTTAGCTAAGGGACGGGCTAGCTTGCTTGCTAGCTGGCTAGCTAGCTAGCAACGAATCGCCGTTTGAGAGAAAACTTAGCAGCTTCGGTTTACATCCCCGCAAAGTCAACAAATCTAACATCTGCTTGATAGAAGTTGTCTCACCTTCAACATGAAACCGCCGGTTTTGAAAAGTCAATCCAAACGAGCGAGATAGCAAACTGGAGTTGCTTGAACGAGAGCTAGCTAGCAAGTGTCGTCCATTGTGACGAGGACGCAGCCATTGTTGCTTACGTACACTACGCATGCGTCTGACGTCACGACGCGGAGGGGCGTGTTTGGCAGGCTGTCTGATTGAAAAAAAAAATCAGATACAAAAAAACTCCACAGATTTTTATATACACATACTGGTGGTTCTCAATAAATGACAATATCACGAATAAGTAATTCTATTCAAATAGTGAACCTCATTTAGATGCTTCGCACACACGCTGATATATTCCAAGTGTTTATTTCTTTTAATTTTGATGATTACAACTGACAGCTAATCACAACCCCAAATTCAGTATATCAGAAAATTTGAACATTGTCAAAAGGTTCCATATAGAAGTTTTCTATTCTAATCAACTAACTAACTCAAAACATCTACAAATGCCTTTAAATGGACACTCGGTGTAGCCCGGTAGGTGACACAATCATGGGAAGACAACCGACTTGACGATTTGGTCAAAAGGTGATCATTGACACCTTGCACAAGGAGGGCAAGACACAAAAGGTCATTGCTAAAGAAGCTGGCTGTTCACAGAGCTCAGTGTCCAAGCATACAAACAGAAAGTCACAAGGAAGGAAAAAGATGTGGTAAGAAAGGTGTACAAGCAATATGGGTAACTGCACCCACACCAAAAGCCATTGAAAAATGTGGGCAAGAGTGACAAAGAGTGGACTGCACCTGGAGTCAGTGCTTCAAGAGCCACCATGCACAGACATGTGCAAGACATGGCTTTCACCAGTTCTATTCCTTGTGTTAAGCCACCCTTGAACAAAAGACAGCGTCAGAACCATCTCACCTGGGCTAAGGACAAAAAGGACTGGATTGTTACAGAGTGGTCCAAAGTTAGGTTCTCTGAAATTTTGAAATTTTGCATTTCCCTTGGAAATCAAATTCCCGAGTCTTGAGAAAGAGGAGAGATGATCATAATCCACATTGCTTGAGGTCCAGTCTAAAGTTTCCACAGTCAGTGACGGTTTGGGGTACCATGTCATCTGCTGTTGTCGGTCCTCTGTGTTTTCTGAGGTCGAAGGTCAGTGCAGCTGTCTACCAGGAGGTTTCAGAGCACTTCATGCTTCCCGCTGCAGACCAACTTTATGGAGATGCAGATTTCATTTTCCAACGGGACTTGGCACCTGCACACCACGTGCCAAAACTACCAGTACCTGGTTTGAGGACCATGGTATTGCTGTCCTTATTTACCCAGAAAACTTGCCTGACCTCAGCCCCATCTGTGGGGTATTGTCAAGAGCAAAATGCGATACAGCAGACCCAACTGCTGAAGACCATTATGAGAGCAACCTGAGGAGTGCCACAGACTGATGGCCTCCATGCCATATCGCTGCAGTAATTCGGGCAAACTTTTTAGTTGGCCAACATTTCGGAAATCCTATTTTTCATCTGTCATAAGTCATATTCTAATTTCATGAGATACTGAATTTTTGTATTAGTTGTCCGTAATAATAACACAAAAACTGTACCGTAATTACCGCTTTATTTTTAACTTTCAATAAAAGCCACTAGAGGGAGCCAAAACACCAATTCTCAATTAAGCCCAGCCTAATTCATGAAAAGTCTTGTTTGGTTATCTTTATTGTGTTTAGGAGGGTGGTCCTCACCCTCACTGACCCGGAAATGGCAGGAAGGACCACTTTATAAAAATGTGGGTCTTTTCTGCAGGTGGTGTGGAGTATTGTGGAATATACGTCAAATAGCAAAAACATTGAAACAATTATGGAAATATTTTCAGAGAGTATTACAAACACCGACTGTTGTCAAGTTATTCTAAAAAGTTCATCTGTTGCACCCCCACCTCCCCCACGCCACCCCCCAGACGCACTTGCGGTGAATCATTTACGTCCGTATTAAAAAGTGGAATCTGCATGCATTATAAATTCCTCCGTGCTCGGACAAATCCTCTTAACTGGGGGAGGAATTGTCAGGATGCGTCCCGTGGAAAAGGAAGAGCCTTGTACCGCCCTTAGCAAGGCAGCGTCTCAGTCTGTCACTCACACACACACACACACACACACTTTTTAGTAAATCATGGTATAAATAATAGATGATACTTTCTTTATTAATATTAACCATTCCATAATGAAGCCACACAATCTTCATATTAGCACGAGCGTCTCATTGTTCTGCATGAAAATGGACACGTCTGACTTTTGAACTCACCCCCCCCCCCAACCCCACCTCATGAAAATGTGCCTTACCACACATACAGTATATGTTGACCTATTTTTAGAAAGTGATGTCACAGGGCAATTCTTTAGGGGACAACCAATAGCAAGCGAGCTCTTGTATCCCAGTGCACTGTGGAATGTTTTTCTTTTTATTTGGAGTACAGGAAGTGTACTGCAACCTGTGTGATTCGGAACCCGAGCATCAAAGGATGCACGTCTTGCTTTTTCTTTGGCTTCTTTGTGGCTTTGAAACCCCCCCCAACTATTTTTACTTTTGCTTTTACTACTAAGACCGCCTCACTTCTTTTTTCACTAAAATACTCTGAAGCGATAAAAGTCCAATAAAGTTCAGCCTGAAGTGTTTTTTTTATTTTGTTTTACTAACAGCAAATGTTTTACACTTGTGCAACAGAGATATAGAAATATATTCTGCATTACAATTAAGATGCACTAATGTGGGGAAAATACTTCTAAAAATCACAATTGGTCTTCATAGTTAAAGGAAAAGTACACATTTTTATACATACTTTTACTTTTCAACTAAAAAGAGGCAGCTAAGAACGCAAGTAATGACCCTAAAAAGCTACAGCAACATTGTTAATAATAAGATTTTACACCAAATAACTACTTTACATGTCTAGTGACACCTTGCCACACCACACTGGCTAGTTCCTAGCCGGCTAGCAACTGGCTTCACCACACACTTGCTCACAATTCCTCATACCTCAAAGGTAACGCTAAAAACAATTTTTTGGTTTGAGTTTGGAAAACTTAACGCTAGGTGTAGCGTTACTTTCTGCGTCGCTATGTGAAATCAAAAAGGACGTTCTGCCAATGCTTGAAATGACCAAAATGGGGCGAAATGGTCTAAGTATTACATGTTATAATGAAGGTGCCTGTCAGTACATGCTCACAACATGGATATACAGTGGTATGAAAAAGTTTGGGCACCCCTGAAAATTTTCCAGAGTTTTCTTCATAAATAATTAGTTGTTTGGATCAGCACTTTCATTTAAATATATCATAAAGCAGACAAACACAGTGATATTTGATTTACAGAAAATGTGCAATCATTATTTAAACAAAATGAGGCAGGTGCATAAATTTGGGCACGCCTGTTTTATTGATTTGAATAACTTTAGCAATAATTATTGGAACAAAGGGTATTTAAGGTGGCCAGTTGGAAGTTGTTCTCCTCTTTGCATCTTCTCCAAAGTATGGCAACATGGGAGCCCCAAAACAACTATCCTGAAATGACATGAAAACAAAGATTGTTCAACAACATGGTTTGGGGGAAGGATACAAAAACCTAGCTCAGAAATTCCAGCTGTTAGTTTCCCCCGTGAGAAAGGTACAAGGTGAATTCTACTTCCTTTTTCCCCAAACCCAAACAATTCAGAGGTTGAGCGGCCTTCCCGGAGCGGATGTTGTTCCGCCTTACAGGTTCTGTGGGTTTGCGCGTGGGCCCAAACTTTCTTTGCGGTGCGCTTGATTCTTGTAAATACCCGGCAGTGTGTTCAGGTAGCGCCTATTAGACGGCGTGTCCCCTCAGAGGCAACACTTTGGACTTAAAACATTTCCCGTGTCCACAAACAGAGCCTTGGCGGTGCCGCTAAAGCGGCTTAGCAGATACAAGCTATAATGGAGACATTGATGTATTATTGACAGCACCCAGGGGTGAGGATCAAGGGGGTGGGGGGGAGTTTTTTGCCGGGTTGGAGTCGCCACGCTGGCGGGCCCATGCGTGAACGACGGCTGTCGTGCCATTGCCGCTCGGCTCTCTCCAGTCGCGCCGAGGTTGCGTCTGCTTGAGCCAGAGCCGAGATGACATTTCATTTATATAAATAATTAGTGGGCCTGAAAGTCCCCCCAGGCCTGCCCCCCAGCAATCAAACTTCTAATGCTCTTAAAATTGCTCGCCATCTTTTATTAATACCCGCGGCCGGAAAATGTATCGCAGCGGCGAGCGAACGCTCCTCCTCTGCTGATCCGCCAGGAAATGGTGTCAACGTTGAAACTGAGGTATTTGAGAGAAGTGCGGCGGTGGCGCTGGTGGGAGGTTGGACCGCGTTTGCTTTACATCAGCACTTAAACGTGTGAATACAGTGAATTACGACGGCTCATTAGTGCCATTAATTGCCTTGAAAGTGAACACAATCTGCCCTTCAAGGCCTCTCTGCAGTTCAATTAAGGAGGCTTTAGCCGCATCCAGTCTTCTAAGGGAGGATGCGTTAGGCCCGCTTGCGCTTCCCGTGTTCCCCGCGCGGGCCCACAGAGGGCGCTGTTGCCTCACAGCAGGCAGCGCGCTTCACAGTGTCTTTCTGGCGCCACGTGTTCGGAGCGTGTAATAGAAATAGAAATGTACGTATAAATACATGCAACATCTTGGGCTGTTTGTGGTGCAGTAGCAATAAATGGCGAATTAGTGTATAATTCTGTCAGTCGGCAGCAGTTACTTACTTTGTTCAATTGTTGATTAGTTATCAGCTAATGCAGGATCACCTTTCCAGGTACAATCTGGCTTCTTCAAGTTTGTTATAACTTTTTAAATGAGTTTTCAAGGACTCCATTTAACTGATTTATTGCATTATATGCCTTTCTTCGGGCTGCTGATGGGCTAAAACGTCATATTTTTTTCATTCACGTCTCAAAAACGGAATATTTTAGTGAATGAAATGTTTTGAAATATATATATATATAAATTCTTAGCATTACATTTAAATGTCGTCTTTTTTGGAAATCACTTTCCTCAATACGTGGCATTACGCCTTTTCCGGAAGATACTTTCTTCAGACTTCTGATTGGCTGAAACGTCCGATATTTTTTAGATTCAAATAAAAACATAACAAACTTGAATTTGTTTGACCATACCTATTTTCTTTACAACGCTACACTGTCAGTCGCCTTTTCCAGAAATGACTTTCTTCGAGCCTTGTGTCTTTTCTGCAAGATACTTTCTTTAGACCTCTGATTGGCTAAAACATTCGATATATTTTTAATGAAAATAAAAAAATTACAAACTTGAACTTGTTTAAAAATATATATTTTCTTAACATATTTAAACGATACATTCCCAGACGCCTGTTCCAAAAATGACTTTCTTCAAGCCTTGTGCCTTTTCCAGAAGATACTTTCCTCAGCCTTCTGATTGGATAAAACGTCCTAAACATTAAAACGTAAACACAAACATTACAAAACGTTCAGATTTTAAGGAATCAATTTGTTCCTAAATATCTATTTTCCTAACATACTTAAATGACACATTGCCCGCCACCTTTTCCGAAAGATGCTTTCTCCGGGCTGCTGATTGGCTGAAATGTCAAATGTTTTAAAATAAATGGAAAAAAAAGGACAAGTGGCATAGAAAAAGAAAGGATGAACAAAAGCGTTTCAGTAAATGAAATGGAATGATTGATTTAAACCGTATAATGCATTCTGCCTTTTCCAGAGATGGCTTTCTTCAAGCTTCCGATTGGCTAAAACGGCTTAGCGGAAGGGACGCGTAGGGCGCCACCTGCTGCACGTTTGAGGACTACCTGTCTGCGAGCGGGTCTTTCAGGGGACTCTTGCGGAGGAATTCGCGTTGCTGGAGGAAAAGCCGCGCACGGAGGATGCTGGGGTGCTGCACCCAACAAGAGGCGGCGGGGACGACAGGAAACATTTGGACTGTGTTGTTGGACAAGGAGGAAGAGGAGGAGGAGGAGGAGGAGGAGGAGGAGGCGTCCACTCTCTCTCTCTCTCTCAATCCTCCGCCGCAGCCAAGAGTTGGCGTTTGGAGCGCGGATGCCAAAACGCACAAGAGGATCGGTGCCAAAGGGTCACTCGGTTTCTAGCGCGCACGAGGAAAGGAAGGTGCTCGCAGAGGGATCCTAAAATTAACATTCCGTTGACGTCAATTAGGGGAAATCCGCCCCACGGAAGACACATCGCGGGATTTTGCAGTTGTGCTTTTTGCACGGTGGCTTCCTCCGCTGTCCAGGTGTTGCCCCCTTCCCCCGAAGACGGACCGCATCCTCCTCCCCGTTGCAAACTTGTGCAGCCAAGCGCACAAGTCCAAAGAGCACTTTTTTGAATTTTTTAAAAAAAAGGAAAGGAGTAAAAGGAAGGTCCATCTGAGACCGAGAGCGGACCGACATCACGGTCCGAGCCGACTCCAAGTGCCGCTCACCGGGCGATGCCAGAGTAAATGCCGGGGCGATGTCCCGCCGCAAGCAGGTGAACCCGCAGCACTTGACGTTGAGCCACAGGGAGACGGTACCAGGTGAGCCAGAACCTCCTTCTCCTGGCCGAACCCACCAGAGCCTTTCTCTTTGGGGGGGTGCGTTTCAAGCGACCGCTTGTTGGGGTTTGATTCCACGTAGCGCGCAGGCAAACCTAAAAACTCTCCTTTGTCCATCCCAGTTCGGCACGTCCATCTTTTAACAACAACAAATCTATACTTATATATACATATATATATATATGACCAAAAATTGCACCAATTTCACCAAACATTTTCTATGCACTTGAATGTAATTGCTAATATAATTTGCAGAGCTGTTTGGAATTATTGCCAAAAAGGATTTTTCTTTGCGCGTCTGTAAGGTGCAGCTCATCAGTTATGATGAAGTATTATGAATATTATTACATATTTCAACGTGTTTTTACTCGTGCACAAGTTGCTGCACACGTTTAAGTGACAGCATGCCCCCCCCCCCCATCATTTCTCTCTCTCTCTCACACACACACACACACACGCACACACACACACACAAAGTGTAACACCAAAGTTTGCCACTTCTTAACTTAACGTAACTTATCTCGAGTTTAGTCAGGATGGAGTAAAAGACGAAGAGTGAAACAGAACCCAAACCCAAACCCCCCCCCCAGTGCTGCTGGTGCTGCTTTGCCCGAATCCAGTCGAATTCTCCTGCTAATTTATTGCACGGGTTCATGATGTCATCTGCGGTTGGTGTGCTGCAAATTATTGATCCTCGGCACTTTAGTGTGTGTGTGTGTGTGTGTGTGTGTGTGTGTGTGTGTCACATTGTAATTGAAGTTGTTTCATGGTGTGACTGTCATTTTTTCAGGCCATTATTACCGCTGATCCACATTGTTTTTTTTAATTGCACGCCGCCTGTCAGTTGATTGATGAGCAGACAATTAATTGTAGACTGCGGAGGAATAAGGAAAAAAAAAATCCCCAGTGCAGTTTGACCTCAGGGTGTGTGTGTGTGTGTGTGACATTTACCTGCATGCATTATTCCAAAGAGTTTGCATATTTTCAGGTGTCTTCAGGGCACTTGGGGGAACAAATTTGGTGTAACAGTTAAATATTTCCCTCCCCCGCTCGCAGCCATGGGTCACTTTGTTTGTCGTCTTCCGTGGCTTTGCATAACCTTTTTTTTTTTTTTTTTTAAACACACCACCCCACTCCACGCACGCACCTGCTGGATTGCTGAACCTGAACCTCACCATTTCTTAGAACCGGACGGTGGGGAACGTCAAGTTTTGCAGTCATCCTGGCTCGGGGAGGCAAGCGAGGGCAGGATGCTGGGCGAGCGAAGGGCCTCATTCTGGTCCTACCAGTTCTTAGACACCACACACACACACACACACACACACACGCACACACACACACGAGTGGCTGCTGCTCGTTGAACCTGAGTCGTGACAACGACCCGGCAAACATCCGTGCAGCCTGCCGCACGGAGCAGCTTTCACCTACGATAGTTGTTGATGATGACGACAGCCTGGACAAGTCAAGTCAATAATCACGTGTGTGTGCGTGTGTGTGTGTGTGTGTGTGTGTGTGAAGAAGGCACATTACATTTCCATCATAAACATGCACGGCTTGCATATCTGACTAATTTTGACATCAATATTTGTTATTTACTAAGAAATGTGATTGAAAATGCTCCCCCTTCAACCAAAATGGGCTAAATTGTTTTGATGCAAAGGTTACTAGCAAAGGTGTACCTAGCAACACCTTTATCCCGGTCTGCACCCCCGTTAGAGTAGCAGCGTATTAGAGGCCGTATACCACACGAAATTGGCTTGCGTTAAAAGTGTGTGTGTGTGTGTGAGGGGGGGGGGTGTTCCAGATTTGCACCAAACTTCAAAAGGGGCAGTTCCATGCATTAGGCCACGCCCCCTTTTTACAGTTTCACGTCAGGTAGTTTTTGTGCCGTGCTGCTAGCCAACACACACGAAAACAAGAAAACGGGGGAACCACGACAAATACACTGCACCTTTATCCTGCCTTGCACCAAATTGCACAGGGAAGGGTTTTACAGCAACCGGCGAAATCGCTGCAGATGAAAACGTCTAAGGGAGCGTCACCCAATTAATATTCACTTTAGTGGCGTGAGTGCCCTTTGAAGACGTTTTTAGACATCTCTTGTTGTTCTGGTGGTTTGATGTGTCTCCTTCATAAAGCGTCCCCGCGCTGTTGTCCTTCCCTGCTAAAAATTGCTAAAAGGGTGGAATTCCCCCTCTCAAGTGACGCTTGATTGACGGACGGCGCTTTTGTTGAGCTTGAATTTGGGATGGAAAGACAAGCTCCCCGCAGGCGCTGGGACCGGGAAGAGGGAAGGTGTGTTTGTGTTTGGACTGGGTCAACACACAGGCGCACACACGTAACGGATGCAAAAAAAAAAAAACCGGCAAAGTGGTTCACTTTGGACTCGAGCTCGTCTCTGTGGGCTGTTTCCTTAAGGAGGAAGCTTCCGGACCTGATCGCACCTCAGGCTGGAGGATCACCTCAGGTGGGAGGGGAGCAGGGGCGCGATTAGATTAAGTCAACGCCCCGACCTGGTGGATGTGTTGCATAGTGTAGTGTCGCTTTAAGTAATACGGAGCCGGCTTAGAGAGTGGAGTCCCAGCTGCTTACAGGTACGCATCACACCTTTGTCAGCAGCACCCACGTGCCCTGCGGCCTTCGCCGGGCACTCGTCGGCGCACAGAACCAGAATGGCGGCATATTTCTGGACAGGCGCGCAGTGTTTTCCTCATTGGGTCGGGAGACTCGACAAACCGGCGACACCGAGGACGTTTTACGAAAACATCCCGGAACGCAACACCGCTGAATGGATGAACGGTGTGCGGTCATTAGCATAACTAACAATCCTAAAATGTGACTCTCTCTAAACCATCAATACCTGACTGCCAAATGTTAATATTTATGGGTCAAATAGCAGGCCTCATTACCTAAGGGCAATACTTCACGCCTCCTGGAGGTGGCGCTCCTCAAACAAAACCTCAAGAGTGCGTCCTATGCAATTGTTGCCGTCCAATGAAACGCATGTATGCCCATAAAAAAAAAACACATGCCCATAAAAAAGTAAAAATAAACGTACGGGCATACAACACCTCCTCTTAATTATTTAATTTTTAAATATTTACAATACATTGTAATGTGGAGTTTTTCATTGGGTTGTTTTCTACAAGGGTGTGAAATGAAAAAGCCAGTCAATCCAATTTATTTATTTAAATTTTTTTCCAAGACACGGCGAAAAAAGTTTTAACACAAAGAAAAATCAAGTAGCTCCAAATGTATTTTTTGCTTGTTTTTGTGTTCTGGAAGACATGACAAAAAAATGTTTTCTCTACATACATTTTTAAAATGTAACGTAGCATGTTTTTCCGCTGATGAGCAGTTAGGTCGTGTTCTACGAGTTTATGAAATGAAAAGGCAAATATCTGCAATTTTGTGGGTTTTTTTTTTGGCCTAGACACAAAAACGGTTTGTGTCAATTGAATTTTTGATACAAATAATGAAAGGTACCAATGTAGGGTCACATGCTTAACGTTGGACAGCAACTATTTGATTGTTTCCTACAAGTTCATCAAATGAAAAAGCAAGAATATTCAAATATTGTGTCTTTTGTTGTTGTTTTATCCACGACACAAAAACAGCAAATCAGCATCATTTTTAGACAGAAACGGAATAACGTAACAACGTGGAGTTAAATGCTTTTCACTGGACTATTTGCCTTATTTCTGCAAGTTTATCAAATGAAAAGGCAAGTTTTTCGCCCAATTTGGTGTCCTTTCTGTTTTATCTAAGACACAAAAGCAGTTTGGTTTGTGCAAAGTTTATTTTGAAATAAAAACAACATAAAGTACCACGTGGAATGAAAGGCTTTTCCTTGGACAGAAACTATTTGCTGGTTTTCTACAAGTTCATACAATGAAAAAGCAACTCTATCCCAATGTTGTGTTTTACAAAAACACTTTCTATCAATTAGATTAACCTACCATGCAGCGTGCATGCTTTTCATTGGACAGCAACTCTTACGGTTTTCTTTAAATCGTCTTCCGTTTAGTTCCATAAAAAAAAACATTGGCTTCATTCGATAAAGATGACCTTGCCGTGACTTTTGCCTCGTCTCGGGTGACGCTGGTATCGGCGTGTGTGGCGTTTGGTGGGTATCGTTAAGGCGCGACGGCGATGGCGGTGATGTCGTTTTGCAAGCGACTAAGATGGTGCTTTTCTGTCCGCTCTGGACGTCAGCTGCTTGGCCCGCAGCGTCGGGTCACGGCCGAGCATCAGTGCACCACGCGGCTTCCTGGATGCGCCTACCCCGGGACGTGCACGCCGCTTTTTTTCTTCCTTTTTATTTGCACCATATGGCGGACGCGCGCACACACACACAAGCAACGAGCTGGCAGGCGTTGATTGGCGAGCCTCTCCTGATTGGCTGGGAGGCCTTTCACTTTGTTCCCTGCTTTTTTTTTTAACTCGGATATTTCGCTATCATCAGCCGAGCGCGTCGGATGAATTTGACGCCCTCGCTATCTTATCGCCAAAGTCAAAAGTTTGTCAAATGACGATGCCTATCTCTAAACGTTGCGCCTCGTGGCTTACGAGTCGTATTCTGGCGATCTAAGATTTATGAGGAGTTCGCCGCCGATTAAATACGCTAACGAGACGCCCGCTCGCTCGGCCGCGTCCGCTGCCGGGCCGCTAAGCGAGGCCGCTTGTAGTTTGAATTTTTGATTGCAGCCGTGTGCGACGGCGCCGCTGTGGTTTCCTCCCCTCCCGTCACGCACACCCTTGGGGGTGTGAGTGACTTTTGGTTTCTTTTAGCTCGGCCGAGCCCAGGAAGCCAAACCGGGTGACACATTTAGAGAGGCAGGATGGATGCTAATTCTTTTTTTTTTTTGAAGAACCCTTTGAAAATATTGAAAAAGGAATGAGGAGTATGGACAAATAGATTGACTAACCGATGGGCTTGTGAGGTATTCGTCATTGGTGGCATCTCAAAGCCTCGGAGGCCGGATGGAGTGCAGTACTCGGCAGCATCCAGCAGGGTCACTCTGGAAAATGCATCACATCCGTGTTACACAGCCTAAAAAATATTCAAATAATCACATACATTGTGCATAATATTATTATATATCATCATTTTATAATGATGCATAATAAAACATGCTCGTACAAATTTATAAAGAAGTACAATGAATTGAGTTCATCTTGTTCCTTTTGTTTCTAGAACATATTCTGCTAGGAATTTGTAAGGTAGCATTTACGAGCAGCATGGATGCAATCGTTAGGGATTTAAGGGATTTAAAGACGCTATTAAAGTGCACGGATCGCCCTCCATCTCTACGCCCCGAATAATAAAAAGCCCCCGGAGCTCGTTGTGCTAATGTGTGCGGCACAAGCAGCGTGAAACGACGACGCGACATTGTGTGAACGGAGCCCGGGTGCCGCTGCTGGTGGCAGATAGGGAGCGCTCGAAGGCAGCCCGAGTCCTTGTCCCGCTCCTCTGTGCGTGTGCGTGTGCGTGTGCGTGTGCGTGTGTGTGTGTGTGAGGGCCGAGCAGCTAGAGTTTCACGGCCGACGGTGTGTTTGACAGGCTCTCACGCCACCTCTTTTACAGACGTTTCCATTAGTACACTTTACTCACACACACACACACACACACACACACTTACACAACCCTACCCCTTGCAGACATTCCGTGCTCGGTCGCTTCTTGCACGCGTGCTTTCTCACACAGGTGAGAGGGGTGCGGCCCGCCAGAGATGTCCAACTGATATTGTGGCGGCGTAGTGCTGACGCCGACGCCTGCTAATTTACTGCCTTGTGTCCCCGGGCTGTGTGTGTGTGTGTGTGTGTGTGTGTGTGCGTGTGTTAGTCTTTACTGGCCAACAAGTCCATTTGGGGGGCAAAGGTGAATTCATGGCCGGCTTCCCAACCGTCTAGTCGCGGCCCCCGCTCTCAAGAACGGGCTGCGTTGTTAGCAGCGAGATTTCTTGCTGCTAACACGCGTCAAATGTATGCAACATGGCCGCCGCCGCCACAGCGTGTGCATGTTAAGGCTTGCGGAACGGCGCTTGATGAGTTATGGCCACAAGCTGTGATCCGCAGGTAAATATGTGTTTGTGTTCCTTCTCTCCGCCGCCGAAGATGATGAGATGGAAATGATCTTGGCGCCTGGCCAGCCAGCCTTCGCTGCTTACAGCCGAGATGTTTGGCACCGAGCGCATCGTCGCTCCCGGGGAGAAAAGCGAGTGGACTGGAACACGCACGTAGGCCGATGCGCGGGTGGGGGCGGTAGGGGCTCCCCCCCCCGGGGGGGTGTTTTTTGGGGGTAAGGGGGGGGATGAAATAGTTAGGGTGTAACCATCAATTGGATTCCTCTGAGTTCTGATGTGGTGATTATTTGACATCGTTTGGCTCGCTTAGAACCATACAATGTCTACAAATCCATACTTGATTGTGGTTTTTTGGAAGATTGCTCAAGTTTTGTCCGGGTAAATTCATTATGATTTACGCCAAATGCAACATTTTTTCAAATGAACATTGTTTTTATTTCAATCAGCAATAATAATAATAATAAAAAGATCCTCTGTTAAGTTAAATGAGTACCGGTCGGACCTGACGTATAAAAATGTGGTGCACTCATATTTAAAAGTAATTCACCAGTTTTTGAAAAATCAAATGTGATCGGACCGGAGAACACTTTCACACCTCATCATGTGATACAGGAAATGAATGCACGCAACTCAAATGTCAAGAACTGGATTTGATGCCACCCCCGGTCGCTCTGCCCCAGACATGAGCAGAAATATGCATTTTGGAAGCTTTATTTTGGGGATCGGGAGAGGAAGCCTGCGACAGGAAGTTTAGAGGCCTAGACGAGCGATAAGGGAGTTTAGGATCTCTGTGCTGATCACACACACACACACACACACACACTGTTGTTATCTAGCCTTAGCAATTATTAGGGGTGTCATGTTTGGAGAGGAAGGTAGGGGGAGCGTCCCAGTCTCTCCCTGCCATCAGTTCCTCTCCCTGGGCACCCACCCCTAGACAGCCCCCCCCCTCCCGCCCAACCTACCTGGAGTCCCCGGAGCTTCCGGCTTGCTTGCAGCCTTTTCGGAAGGGTACACCGTTTCACCGGGGTGGCGCTGGGAAAGAAGAGAAAAAAATTTGCGTTAAGATGAGGGACTAAGTCGACACCATAGGGGAGGTATGGGCGAGTGTGTGTGTGCGTGTGTGTGTGTGTGTGCGTGTAATGGTTATTAATGACCGTGTCAGATGTGTGAAGAATGAGATTTACTCTCCTAACAGGACCCCGGGTTTTTCCTCTATAGATTTTATGCCTGCTGAGAATACACTCTTTAAAACTCACCTGTGCGCGCACACACACACACACACACACACACACACACTCAGGATGGATGTGGCCTCGGCTAGGCGCGAACGAAGGCCGCTACCGGAAACCCAGCATGTACTGAGAGATGAATAGCTTCCTGGCCACACGCACCCCCCCCAAGAGAGTCTTTTGGAGTCCCACCCACGCCGATCTGTGCGGGATAAGCCGAGCAGGTGTCTGTGTTGGCGCTGTGGCCGCTCAGCTTGGTTGTTTTATTCCATGAAATTGACACACATGAGGGGGCTGCTCATGTCGTGTGGTGGGGAGAGGTTCCTCTTATCAGGTAATCTCATCACCACAAACCTTCTTTTCCATTTCTCCACCCCCCCTGCGCCCGCTTCACGGCGTCGTCTCCTGCAAAGTGTGTCTTTAAAAATAACCGCCACCTCCTGTCTGCTTCTCCTGCAGCCGAGGCCAATGATTCGGGGGCGAGATCTCCGTCTCCCGCGCCCGCCGCCCACAGCCCCAGGAGGGCGGGGCCCGAGGAGCACGACCTGCTGACGTGCGGCCAGTGCCAAACCAACTTCCCGTTGGGAGACATCCTGGTCTTCATCGAGCACAAGCGGCGGCTGTGCCGGGGAGCCGCCCAGGGAGCACCGGCCGCCTTCTCCAAGCCCGGGGAGGCCGGGGGCGCCGCCAGCATCCCCATCTCCCCCAGGGTACGCTCCTTGGAGATGGGGAGGGGGCCTCTCCCAGTGGAGGTGGGCATCCAGGTGACCCCTGGGAGGGATGATGACCCCGAGAGGAGAATGACTCCGGCCAAGGGGATTTGCCCCAAGCAGGAGAAAGGAGGTATGGGGAAACCTTCAATCCCACTGCAACACACACACACACACACACTGAATTGAAAGTGAATGTAGCTTATCCTTGCACTTTTCTTGGGACCTAAACGAAAGAAAACACACACAGACACACACTCGTCACCTGTTTGAGACAGATACGCTCCCTTTAAAAAGATCCTCCTTATTCCGACTGTGGCCTTCAGGAGGGATTAATGCAACCACACATCATTTGGTTACCCCGAGCCAGCGTGTGTGTGTGTGTAGTGTGTAGTGTGTGTGTAGCGTGTGTGTAGTGTGTCAGACAGCTCCCACTTTCATGGGGGCTAAAGTGGCTCATTCTAGCATTTGTCTTGAAAAAAGCAAACACGTCCCGACAAGGGTGAGATGTCCGACGGTCTGCAGGATTGGAAAGGGCAAGGTTCAGAAGGTGACAGAGGATCCTCTGTGCTCCCCCCCCCCTCACACACACCTCCGGGCCCCCTCCCCAGTCCCCTACTTTGTGCAGTGTATTAGAATTCTGCAGCATGCCCCGGTTTAAAATCATGTTAAAAATTAAAAATAAAATGTGTGAGGAAGATGATTAAGATTTTGTGCGCGGTGAGGAGAACGGGATTAATAATCGGGGTAGGGGTGGGGGTGGGGGGGTTGTTGAGGAGAGGGGTTTTGGGTCGGGGTGGGCGGCTCACGTCAGAGGAAACAAGTTGCCGTCACCGTCAACATAAGAATGACGAAGAAGAAAATGTATATAACAATAATAATTCATAAATAAATCTGTTACACAAAATTCTAATTGTATAATAAAGTTATATAATATTTCTAAATAGATATATAACATGACAAGAAAATCAATAACAATTACATCTAATTAAAAAGAAACAAAAATTTCAACCGAAAAACAGCCTTGTGAGTGTTTAGGACACTCAGTACCTCATAAATTATGATATAAATCTTTCATAAAACGCATAATAAAATAGAAATATGTATTATCAATATGGCATGTATATGAATGCAAAATAAATAAAAATATGGAATTCATCATTAAAAATACAATAAAATGCACACCTCAATGTTTGCACACACACACACTGACACATGACGCTTAATACGTCAGAGATATTTTTGTTATCTAACAATTATTTTATGCGGAAATATTACTTTGGATTTTTTTCCCTCAAGCTTCCAGGACACTGCAAAAAATGTTTTTGTTTCACGAATCTTCTTAAGTACACACGGATTACATGACGTATGAGCTGCCATGCAAAGCACTCATCAGGTCCAGCCGAACACGAAGGAGAAATGAAAAATGACAAACAACGTAAAGGTCCCGGAAGCTTAAAAGGGTGGGTGGCAAGGGAAAGTACAAGCATCTGCCATCTTCTTCACAATGATTATTTTTATGCAATTATTTTCCATGCATGTATTTGTCAGGCAGACATCCACCCGGCTATAAATAAACGGGGCTGTGTGAAACGTTTCAAAGCTGCCGCTTCGCATTCACCCGTCGGCTTCCTTTGAGAGACGGCGAGCGCATTTTTCGATGTCGTCGGCGTCGTCGTCGCCGCACATGTGCGCAATTTGCGTGCGTGACCGGCGGCTGCCACAACAAAACTCTCTTGTCTTTCTTTTCTTTCCATTTGCCCCCCCCCCACACACACACAGCGTATAAAAAGGAACTCATAAACCTTGTGTGACGGCTCCGTGTCGGACGTCACTTCCAATGTGGCAAAATCCACTCCAGCGCTTCTTCAAATCTTCTCGGCGACTTTTTCAGCGTAGACGACGTCACGCTACGTGGCGGTGGTATTTTTGGAGGCGGTTTAATTTATTCAGCAGGAACGAGCGTTAAAAAAAGCTCGATGTAGCTGCAAGTGTTTAAAACAGCAGAGTGCAATACCGCAATAATAACGATAATAATAAGCATATTGTTCAATGATGCATTTGTTTGCATGAGTCATTTTTGGGTATATATAGTATATTATAACGTATGTGACACATGTCACTCTCACTCAGAGCAGTTACAGGTTCAAAGTGACACCTAATTTTACCAGCAGTGAGGAGGCTACGCTTTAATCACCTTTTGTCGAAGGGCTTTACGCACAAACCCCTGGGAATCTTCCAGGAAATTTAACGAGGAATTATTTTTGATGCAGGTTTCTTTTAATATACCTCCATTTCTCAGGGAGGAGATGTTGTTTTCCTTAAGGCTTTGGGAGGTGTGGGCGTAAATCAGAGAAAAAGTACAATTTTGTGCAAATCTGGATAAAGGTGCAGAGTCGGTGCACTGTTAAATTTAGGTCTTTTTTTGGTCTCAATTTAAAACGCGAGCAATCAGTGGAGAAGGTGTGATAATGATCACACAGTAGGATAATGACATTGTGTTATTACACATGCAACAACTTTTTTACCGTTTTGTAAATATGGAAATATATGGTTTTAGATTGTTTCATGCTTGAATGGCTTCTATGTTTATGTAAAACAGAGAAATTACATGACAGCACAATGAGGAGAGTTGGGGCCTCTGCTGAATGGCATCCTCTTCCTCTTGCAGCCACACACTGCAAAAGTTCCAAAAATGTGCAGCACATCTGAGCGTCCGTGCACAGCTGCTATCTTGCACGTCCGACATGTGCTAACCCTTCACCCTCTTCTCTTTTTTTTACTTTGCTTTTACAACATCCTGTCTGCCCCCTCTGTCTGCAAACACACGACGACTGCAAGGCTTGCACGTGCTCGGCCCTCACGCGGGCCTGCTGATGCACGCTAGCGATGCTATGCTAACGTGCGCGCGAAGAAGGACACGCGTCTCGGGGGCAAACGAGAAGATGTCACCAGAGGGGCAGTAGCGAGCGAAGACCACCCTGGCCCAGCTTTGAACCCCTCCCGGGACTGCCGCCGGGGCCCCCCTCGGAGCACTTTTAGGCGTGTACACGCGGGCGGCGTCACACATCATGACAACCGCGCACACACACACACACACACACACACACAAACACGCAGTGTAAAGCGATAAGGTGCTAAATATTTTATAAGACGACGGAGTGACAGCGACGTCTGCTGACATCTCTTTTCGTCCACTTCTCGTCTCCGTGCTGACACTTTTTTTTCAGGGGCGGGGAACACGGGGAGGGCGTGGGGGCGACCCGCTTGCATCATCGGCACCACGGGGTCGCCACAAATGTGATGGGAATCAAAAAGTAACGGTTGACACGGTGATATTTTGCAATTAACACACCTCGGTTGTCATCCATCCGTTCCCAAAGGGCAGACGGAAACCAAAACGTACGAAAAGCACGGTCATTTTTCCCACTGGAAATAAAGCAGATCCAAAGAACCTGTTCCAGCCACCCAGAGATATGACCAAAAATACATTTAATAGGGAATAATTATAGTTTTACATGCAGAAAACAATGAAAAATACTTCCCATGCATCCGGGTCGTCAGTGTTGCTCACATTCTACATCAAATTGCTGCCGCTCACATCTGTCTTTGGCCCCATGGGGGCTTATTTAGCAGTAATAACAAATGCATGGACTACGAGTCAGCAACTTTGTTTAGGCGCTAGAGTCTGCGGAACGATACCGTACCGGGATAGTTTGTTACGTGAAATAGTGTGCCACAATTGAGGCAAGTTCTTTGCCAAAATTTCAAACGGAAACCAAATCAGACCGAGGTTTGACTGTAGTTTGCACAGCGCAGTCTGACAGTAGATGTCACCGACGCTTCAAAGCGTTGCGTCGCTAATTTTCACAATTAAGTTCATCATAACGCCATAAAAATGTGCAAAATTAGAAGACATGATGCCAATGGCAGCGGTCGTTACATTAAAAAAAACATGTCAATAATTCAAAGTCGCTTTTTTCTGTTCAAATATGAGCTTACGGTTTATTTAACTAAGCAGTGGTGACATTACAAGCATCATCATAAGAAGTGCACAAGATGGAAATTATGTATCACAGTAAAGCATCGCAGTTAATTGGTTCCAGACTCAACGGAGATAGGTGAATTTTCAGCAAGTAGGATTCTTTATTCATAAATTGTATGTTTTCGTAGTTAGGACGCAGAACAAAAATGTTTACAACCCAATGAAAATGTTTTTTTTACATTAGAGCCCTCTAGACATGAAATAACACCCCTATAGTCACCTTTACACTCCTATTACGCAATATGGTGCATATAATAACATAAAATATGCCATTTCAGACATAAATAAACTTGTGATTGTGTGAGTTACTGTAATGTGCTCCCAGGGTGACCGGTTATTATTGTGCCAGTTGTGAGATGTTTAAATAAAAGCCTGTGATTGCGGCAATCTAGTCTGTTCCTTGAATGTCTCGCAAGTAACCGAGTCAGAGCAACACCACAGTGAGCAGTGTAGAATACCGCATTTCATCGACATCTGAATGAATATTATGAATGACTTCTAATTTGCATTTTAGTGAATCTAGCAATGTTTATGGCTTGAAAATGCTTAAAAAAAGAGTGGATTAAATATGCATATTTTTTACTATTAGGCTCTATTCAACACCAAAACAGCCTGATATATTAATTGACATACTGTATGTTTGAAAGTAAGGCCGCAAAATTCAAATGCGGTAAGGGATGACAGCCAAAAAAATGCAAATAATGCAATAGAAATATATTGATAGCACAGCACACAGTACAGTACATAATATATCACAACGTTGCAACTTAACAAGCGGTATCCCACCACACAACGTAGCGCCCACACAAAGTTGCCGACTCACTGTCCGTGCATGCTGTTTTTAATGTATGGCTGCAAAACGATGCTCGGGAAGCCGGCATTCCTCGTTTGGAATGACTTCCCGTTGTTTTCTGTGTGTAAACTAGAACTAGTCTCTGCAAAAATGTACGTTTTGTTCCCATTAATTGGACTTACATTATTTTCCTCCTGCTGTAACGACTTCAAATCACTTGAAAGCCAAAAGTAGCAACGACCTTTCATGTCCAACGGGGTCAAACGTGGACTGTTGGAATATTTTGGATCTGAAGGTGCCCCCTCTCCGCTATATCCCCCACGTCCCCCCGCCCACCTTATTTTTTTTTTTTTTTTGCCCCACCACCCAATGCTCCTTTAATCACCTGGCTTGCTCTCATTTGCATATTAAATAGGCTTTAATCATGAAAAGCAATCAGGCTTTTGCATATTCATACCTTCCCCTGTGCGCCCGCTTCCTTGTCTCGCTCCAGTGCCAAGCAGCCTGCAATCAGTAGGCAGGCGGCGCAGTGGCGGTGCCATCCGCACGCGCGCACGACACACACACACACGCACGCACACGCACGCACACACTGTGCCACTTCCAAATAACTTCACATGCTACTTACGTATTATCTCTACGAGAGCGGGGTGAGATAAAAAAAAAAAAATAAAGATGGCGAGACTGATCCCTGATTTGAGCAGCGAATATTTGTACAGAGGCTCAAGGAAAAGCCCATTTGCATAATGACTTTGTAGTTTTGCATTAATCACATTTGCATATGAAAATGCGTTAATTACTCTGGATTCCCCCCCACACACACACACACACACACACACACAAACACATACACGCACACACCCCCCCCTCCCTAAAACTTGCTTCATTTTGATGTCCAAGCTCCGGGGTTGTGATTAGGGGCTAACATGGTGCCACTAGTGTAGGCGTGTGTGTGTGTGTGTGTTGGCGCTTGAGTGTTTTGAACACGTGCCAGCGCATCCATCTTATGTCTGCTGTGAGGCATGTGTGTCTATTTTCATTTGTGTGTGCGCGTGTGTGTGTGTGTGTGTGTGTGTGTCAGCGGGGAATGCAGACTACGCTCCTTCCATTTTAAACACTTTTTTTCCCCTAAGTAACATGAACTTGTTTATGATTCCAACCTCCCTCTAATGCCTTTTTTTGTAGCTACAAATACGGAGAAGTGTGTACGTGTGTGTGTGTGTGGGTGTGTGTGGGTGTGTGTGTGTTCCGTGCTGTCAAGTAGCAGATTAAATAGAAAAACATGTTCAATCGGAATGCATGCATTACATATTAGCACGCGCATGTTTTGGATGTTTTGACCTCCTTGAGGACATCACACGTGCACGCCTGCTGGAGACGTAAACACAAATAAGACACTTTGGACCACCACATGCAAACATGGAAACCTCGGCCATCGTGTGAATTTTTTTTCGGGAAGGGGGGGGGGGCTCAGCAAGAGCTACACAGGAGTGTTCAGAATATTAGAGACACAAGGAATAGTCATGAACGGTGTTAGTGCTACAATTAAATTAAATAATGAATATAATAATTATAAATAATAAATACATGGTATGTATAAAAATTCATGTAATTGAAACAATTATGTCTCACCTGCATATAATATATAAAAAATATGTAAAAATGTTACAATTATAATTTTGCTAGGTGATTAATAAAGTATCTATCTTTATAATAAAATAAATTAAATATTAACAAGAAAAATATTTTGGCAATGAAGTCCTAATTTCAGGAAAATTAAACTACAAACATCAACATGTCATTTTTACCAAAATAAAGCTGAATATTAGAGAGACGAGGACTATAAATGAACGGTGATAATGCTACAGTAACAAATTGTACAACCCTTTTTTATTTTCCAAACTTTCAGAATATATTTCTAATTTTACACCAAAAAAAACTATATATATATAATTTATAATATTAAATGGGTGGGTAAAATAAATTGAAGTTAAACTGAATGTATTAAATAATTATTATAATAATTTTAAATAATAAATACATGATGTAAATAATAATTAATGTAATACTTATAATTATATAATACTTACATATAATAATATATAAAAATAATTAACAATGTTATTTATTCATTCATTCATTTTCTATACCGCTTATCCTCATTAGGGTGGCGGGTATGCTGGAGCCTATCCCAGCTGGCTTTGGGCGGGAGGCGGGGTACACCCTGGACTGGTCGCCAGTCAATCGCAGGGCATAATGTTATTAATAATTCCATATTATTCATTTTAATTATTATATAAATACTATAATTGTAATTTCTCATGGAGATCAATAAGGTATCGATCTATCTAATAAAATGAATTCAATTTAACAAGAAAAAGTTAATTTTACCAAGGAAAATTTTAGGAAAATTATATTAAAAACAACATTATTTCTTTATTTTTTTACAAAAACAAAGTTGCAAAAAAATATCATCAATTAAGAAGAAAACAATTTGTCAAAAACCTTTTGGAGAATTTTACAAAAATCAATTAGGATTTTTTAACAGAATATGGTCCTAAAACTAGGAGGGAAAACAAGTTTGACAAACATTGCAGGAAATTAGAAGAAAAATAGACGTGACAAACTCACAACGTTACAAAAAGGTATTTGTGATTTTACCAGAATGAAATAACATATATGAAAACTTCATTTTCAGAAACACACGAACTCATATCTGACTTGGTTTCAAAATAAAAGCATGCATGTTAAACAATACACAGGCTACTGTATTAGCATGCTAAATAATCAAACTGTTGCTTAGATTCAGTCGTCATTGCATCGACGTGGTGGTGCCGCCTGCGTACGGGCCCCGGGTGTGCTGAGCCCATAACACCACGCCTCAGACGGGACCACCCTGGGGGAATGTCTACTTTTTCTGTGTGTGTGTGTGTTGCATCCAGCGGTGTCATCCAGGTCTTCGAGGCCTGTTGCACGTGTACACCTGATGCACACGTTCATATAGCTGAGTCGAAACATGCGTGCCGAAATACATCGACTAGAGCGACGTGCACTAAACACGCGCACACACACGCACACACACACACACACACAGATCCTAAAGAGTCCCACATGAAAGCATCAAACGCTCCAAAGGCAGCTTTATGGCACTCATATGGCAGCACATTTGATATTTTCCTACCACAGCAGGGGAATAAAACTCGCCACTAATTTGGAGTGCGAGCGCCACCGCTAACTTGCTGCATGTGCCGCCGCGCCGCGTCCTCCAGATGTGTGCACTCTTTGCTCCTTAACGCGGCATTAAGAGCCATTAGAGCTTGCGCTCTTCATTCCGTCCTCGTCCTGCAATCCCCCCCACCCCACACCATAACGACCCGATGCTACGTTGAACCCAAACATGGCGTCTTTGCCTAGGGTTGGCCTGAAGCTTCCTGGTGTTGGCCGGCGTGTGAACGCGTTTATGTCGTACATAAATACAGTGGAAGGTCACACATCTTTGTCTTAGCCCCACTAGCATTCAAAAGTGGGGTTACTCTAAAAAAAAAGGTCGGTTTTCCTCGTCTCTTGCCTCCAAACGGGCAGGGGGAGAGTTCACTCTGTGAATTGGTCTCGTAGAACGTTGGTAAATTGGTTCCTCAGAGTGAGCTCTTGTCAGTCATGCAGTCTCTTTGTCTCGGTGGGTGGAGGCGGGGCCAGAAGCATACACACAGAGTGTGTTTTATGACGGCCACGGTTTGACGTTGGAACAGATTATTTCGACTGTTCACAGAAAGAAAGACTGGAAAACAACAAGCATCATATTAAATGTTGGCTGTGATTCTGGATGGGGGTGTCGTGATGCGTATGGAGGTTCAGCGTTGCTTTTCAAATCCACTGAGATGTTATTCAAGATAACTGAACAGTCCAACCTGCGTTTTCCTACATTTGGTTTCCAATGGAATTTCCCTCCCGGTTTTTGCACCTTCTAATACCGCGTGTGGCAAACTACTTTGTTTGCCTGAGCAAAGCATCCGACGCACTTCATTATGTCTTCCAAGCGGCGGCGTGCCAAGGAAAAGGAAAGCCATCAGCATCAAAAGCTCCAAGGGAGGAGACGCGCCCCCTCAAATTTTGGCCACTGGATTGTGGCGAGCATTACGCATAAAAAATGCTAATGAATGCTAGAGGGGTTATGTAGTCGGTGCGCTGTTACATGGAGATCTGGGAGGTGAAGAGGATACATGTACTGTAGACTAGCTCGCAATATGACCACAGAAATTAATTTTCTTATTCTTGTATTTCACCTCCATATTTTATTTGTATTTAGGAGGTAATTTATGTATTACTTACCTAATTTAATACTCGCCTTGTATCACAGACAAAAACAGAACCCCAGTAGCACCTGTATTTGTATTTCTCAATGTTTTCTGTATGTAAACCCACCATTACTCTCTTTGTAGGTATTTTGGGGTACTAGTTCAGCTAGGAAAAATAGTTTTGGTTTTCATACAATTTATGTTTTGTTGAGGCCACTGACGAAAAGCGAGGTGTGACTGTGTACCCCCGAACGCGTGAATCCTTGTCCCGCCGTATGCCTGATCCAGCTCCGTCATTGCATTAGCGTTAGGACCGAGAGCCGAATCGGACGAGCGGCTGTTGTGCGGCGTGACGGGCCACCTCGCCAGCGCGATTAGCGATATGTGAAAAAGCGAGCAGAGACGCCGCTTGTTAGCCCGTCGGTGGGGGCGACGTCCGCCTCAAGCCGTCCTCGTCCTCTTATCTCATTAGCGTCCCGCTCTGTGAGGANACACACCTCGGTTGTCATCCATCCGTTCCCAAAGGGCAGACGGAAACCAAAACGTACGAAAAGCACGGTCATTTTTCCCACTGGAAATAAAGCAGATCCAAAGAACCTGTTCCAGCCACCCAGAGATATGACCAAAAATACATTTAATAGGGAATAATTATAGTTTTACATGCAGAAAACAATGAAAAATACTTCCCATGCATCCGGGTCGTCAGTGTTGCTCACATTCTACATCAAATTGCTGCCGCTCACATCTGTCTTTGGCCCCATGGGGGCTTATTTAGCAGTAATAACAAATGCATGGACTACGAGTCAGCAACTTTGTTTAGGCGCTAGAGTCTGCGGAACGATACCGTACCGGGATAGTTTGTTACGTGAAATAGTGTGCCACAATTGAGGCAAGTTCTTTGCCAAAATTTCAAACGGAAACCAAATCAGACCGAGGTTTGACTGTAGTTTGCACAGCGCAGTCTGACAGTAGATGTCACCGACGCTTCAAAGCGTTGCGTCGCTAATTTTCACAATTAAGTTCATCATAACGCCATAAAAATGTGCAAAATTAGAAGACATGATGCCAATGGCAGCGGTCGTTACATTAAAAAAAACATGTCAATAATTCAAAGTCGCTTTTTTCTGTTCAAATATGAGCTTACGGTTTATTTAACTAAGCAGTGGTGACATTACAAGCATCATCATAAGAAGTGCACAAGATGGAAATTATGTATCACAGTAAAGCATCGCAGTTAATTGGTTCCAGACTCAACGGAGATAGGTGAATTTTCAGCAAGTAGGATTCTTTATTCATAAATTGTATGTTTTCGTAGTTAGGACGCAGAACAAAAATGTTTACAACCCAATGAAAATGTTTTTTTTACATTAGAGCCCTCTAGACATGAAATAACACCCCTATAGTCACCTTTACACTCCTATTACGCAATATGGTGCATATAATAACATAAAATATGCCATTTCAGACATAAATAAACTTGTGATTGTGTGAGTTACTGTAATGTGCTCCCAGGGTGACCGGTTATTATTGTGCCAGTTGTGAGATGTTTAAATAAAAGCCTGTGATTGCGGCAATCTAGTCTGTTCCTTGAATGTCTCGCAAGTAACCGAGTCAGAGCAACACCACAGTGAGCAGTGTAGAATACCGCATTTCATCGACATCTGAATGAATATTATGAATGACTTCTAATTTGCATTTTAGTGAATCTAGCAATGTTTATGGCTTGAAAATGCTTAAAAAAAGAGTGGATTAAATATGCATATTTTTTACTATTAGGCTCTATTCAACACCAAAACAGCCTGATATATTAATTGACATACTGTATGTTTGAAAGTAAGGCCGCAAAATTCAAATGCGGTAAGGGATGACAGCCAAAAAAATGCAAATAATGCAATAGAAATATATTGATAGCACAGCACAAGCCTCGGTTTTCAGAATATATCACAACGTTGCAACTTAACAAGCGGTATCCCACCACACAACGTAGCGCCCACACAAAGTTGCCGACTCACTGTCCGTGCATGCTGTTTTTAATGTATGGCTGCAAAACGATGCTCGGGAAGCCGGCATTCCTCGTTTGGAATGACTTCCCGTTGTTTTCTGTGTGTAAACTAGAACTAGTCTCTGCAAAAATGTACGTTTTGTTCCCATTAATTGGACTTACATTATTTTCCTCCTGCTGTAACGACTTCAAATCACTTGAAAGCCAAAAGTAGCAACGACCTTTCATGTCCAACGGGGTCAAACGTGGACTGTTGGAATATTTTGGATCTGAAGGTGCCCCCTCTCCGCTATATCCCCCACGTCCCCCCGCCCACCTTATTTTTTTTTTTTTTTTGCCCCACCACCCAATGCTCCTTTAATCACCTGGCTTGCTCTCATTTGCATATTAAATAGGCTTTAATCATGAAAAGCAATCAGGCTTTTGCATATTCATACCTTCCCCTGTGCGCCCGCTTCCTTGTCTCGCTCCAGTGCCAAGCAGCCTGCAATCAGTAGGCAGGCGGCGCAGTGGCGGTGCCATCCGCACGCGCGCACGACACACACACACACGCACGCACACGCACGCACACACTGTGCCACTTCCAAATAACTTCACATGCTACTTACGTATTATCTCTACGAGAGCGGGGTGAGATAAAAAAAAAAAAATAAAGATGGCGAGACTGATCCCTGATTTGAGCAGCGAATATTTGTACAGAGGCTCAAGGAAAAGCCCATTTGCATAATGACTTTGTAGTTTTGCATTAATCACATTTGCATATGAAAATGCGTTAATTACTCTGGATTCCCCCCCACACACACACACACACACACACACACAAACACATACACGCACACACCCCCCCCTCCCTAAAACTTGCTTCATTTTGATGTCCAAGCTCCGGGGTTGTGATTAGGGGCTAACATGGTGCCACTAGTGTAGGCGTGTGTGTGTGTGTGTGTTGGCGCTTGAGTGTTTTGAACACGTGCCAGCGCATCCATCTTATGTCTGCTGTGAGGCATGTGTGTCTATTTTCATTTGTGTGTGCGCGTGTGTGTGTGTGTGTGTGTGTGTGTCAGCGGGGAATGCAGACTACGCTCCTTCCATTTTAAACACTTTTTTTCCCCTAAGTAACATGAACTTGTTTATGATTCCAACCTCCCTCTAATGCCTTTTTTTGTAGCTACAAATACGGAGAAGTGTGTACGTGTGTGTGTGTGTGGGTGTGTGTGGGTGTGTGTGTGTTCCGTGCTGTCAAGTAGCAGATTAAATAGAAAAACATGTTCAATCGGAATGCATGCATTACATATTAGCACGCGCATGTTTTGGATGTTTTGACCTCCTTGAGGACATCACACGTGCACGCCTGCTGGAGACGTAAACACAAATAAGACACTTTGGACCACCACATGCAAACATGGAAACCTCGGCCATCGTGTGAATTTTTTT
This sequence comes from Oostethus manadensis, assembly GCA_024372805.1. NCBI lineage: Eukaryota > Metazoa > Chordata > Actinopteri > Syngnathiformes > Syngnathidae > Oostethus > Oostethus manadensis. The sequence goes on from QODF01000058.1 coordinate 4,030,447, forward strand.
TCGGGAAGGGGGGGGGGGCTCAGCAAGAGCTACACAGGAGTGTTCAGAATATTAGAGACACAAGGAATAGTCATGAACGGTGTTAGTGCTACAATTAAATTAAATAATGAATATAATAATTATAAATAATAAATACATGGTATGTATAAAAATTCATGTAATTGAAACAATTATGTCTCACCTGCATATAATATATAAAAAATATGTAAAAATGTTACAATTATAATTTTGCTAGGTGATTAATAAAGTATCTATCTTTATAATAAAATAAATTAAATATTAACAAGAAAAATATTTTGGCAATGAAGTCCTAATTTCAGGAAAATTAAACTACAAACATCAACATGTCATTTTTACCAAAATAAAGCTGAATATTAGAGAGACGAGGACTATAAATGAACGGTGATAATGCTACAGTAACAAATTGTACAACCCTTTTTTATTTTCCAAACTTTCAGAATATATTTCTAATTTTACACCAAAAAAAACTATATATATATAATTTATAATATTAAATGGGTGGGTAAAATAAATTGAAGTTAAACTGAATGTATTAAATAATTATTATAATAATTTTAAATAATAAATACATGATGTAAATAATAATTAATGTAATACTTATAATTATATAATACTTACATATAATAATATATAAAAATAATTAACAATGTTATTTATTCATTCATTCATTTTCTATACCGCTTATCCTCATTAGGGTGGCGGGTATGCTGGAGCCTATCCCAGCTGGCTTTGGGCGGGAGGCAGGGTACACCCTGGACTGCTCGCCAGTCAATCGCAGGGCACAATGTTATTAATAATTCCATATTATTCGTTTTAATTATTATATAAATACTATAATTGTAATTTCTCATGGAGATCAATAAGGTATCGATCTATCTAATAAAATGAATTCAATTTAACAAGAAAAAGTTAATTTTACCAAGGAAAATTTTAGGAAAATTATATTAAAAACAACATTATTTCTTTATTTTTTTTTTACAAAAACAAAGTTGCAAAAAAATATCATCAATTAAGAAGAAAAAAATGTGTCAAAAACCTTTTGGAGAATTTTACAAAAATCAATTAGGATTTTTTAACAGAATATGGTCCTAAAACTAGGAGGGAAAACAAGTTTGACAAACATTGCAGGAAATTAGAAGAAAAATAGACGTGACAAACTCACAACGTTACAAAAAGGTATTTGTGATTTTACCAGAATGAAATAACATATATGAAAACTTCATTTTCAGAAACACACGAACTCATATCTGACTTGGTTTCAAAATAAAAGCATGCATGTTAAACAATACACAGGCTACTGTATTAGCATGCTAAATAATCAAACTGTTGCTTAGATTCAGTCGTCATTGCATCGACGTGGTGGTGCCGCCTGCGTACGGGCCCCGGGTGTGCTGAGCCCATAACACCACGCCTCAGACGGGACCACCCTGGGGGAATGTCTACTTTTTCTGTGTGTGTGTGTTGCATCCAGCGGTGTCATCCAGGTCTTCGAGGCCTGTTGCACGTGTACACCTGATGCACACGTTCATATAGCTGAGTCGAAACATGCGTGCCGAAATACATCGACTAGAGCGACGTGCACTAAACACGCGCACACACACGCACACACACACACACACAGATCCTAAAGAGTCCCACATGAAAGCATCAAACGCTCCAAAGGCAGCTTTATGGCACTCATATGGCAGCACATTTGATATTTTCCTACCACAGCAGGGGAATAAAACTCGCCACTAATTTGGAGTGCGAGCGCCACCGCTAACTTGCTGCATGTGCCGCCGCGCCGCGTCCTCCAGATGTGTGCACTCTTTGCTCCTTAACGCGGCATTAAGAGCCATTAGAGCTTGCGCTCTTCATTCCGTCCTCGTCCTGCAATCCCCCCCACCCCACACCATAACGACCCGATGCTACGTTGAACCCAAACATGGCGTCTTTGCCTAGGGTTGGCCTGAAGCTTCCTGGTGTTGGCCGGCGTGTGAACGCGTTTATGTCGTACATAAATACAGTGGAAGGTCACACATCTTTGTCTTAGCCCCACTAGCATTCAAAAGTGGGGTTACTCTAAAAAAAAAGGTCGGTTTTCCTCGTCTCTTGCCTCCAAACGGGCAGGGGGAGAGTTCACTCTGTGAATTGGTCTCGTAGAACGTTGGTAAATTGGTTCCTCAGAGTGAGCTCTTGTCAGTCATGCAGTCTCTTTGTCTCGGTGGGTGGAGGCGGGGCCAGAAGCATACACACAGAGTGTGTTTTATGACGGCCACGGTTTGACGTTGGAACAGATTATTTCGACTGTTCACAGAAAGAAAGACTGGAAAACAACAAGCATCATATTAAATGTTGGCTGTGATTCTGGATGGGGGTGTCGTGATGCGTATGGAGGTTCAGCGTTGCTTTTCAAATCCACTGAGATGTTATTCAAGATAACTGAACAGTCCAACCTGCGTTTTCCTACATTTGGTTTCCAATGGAATTTCCCTCCCGGTTTTTGCACCTTCTAATACCGCGTGTGGCAAACTACTTTGTTTGCCTGAGCAAAGCATCCGACGCACTTCATTATGTCTTCCAAGCGGCGGCGTGCCAAGGAAAAGGAAAGCCATCAGCATCAAAAGCTCCAAGGGAGGAGACGCGCCCCCTCAAATTTTGGCCACTGGATTGTGGCGAGCATTACGCATAAAAAATGCTAATGAATGCTAGAGGGGTTATGTAGTCGGTGCGCTGTTACATGGAGATCTGGGAGGTGAAGAGGATACATGTACTGTAGACTAGCTCGCAATATGACCACAGAAATTAATTTTCTTATTCTTGTATTTCACCTCCATATTTTATTTGTATTTAGGAGGTAATTTATGTATTACTTACCTAATTTAATACTCGCCTTGTATCACAGACAAAAACAGAACCCCAGTAGCACCTGTATTTGTATTTCTCAATGTTTTCTGTATGTAAACCCACCATTACTCTCTTTGTAGGTATTTTGGGGTACTAGTTCAGCTAGGAAAAATAGTTTTGGTTTTCATACAATTTATGTTTTGTTGAGGCCACTGACGAAAAGCGAGGTGTGACTGTGTACCCCCGACCGCGTGAATCCTTGTCCCGCCGTATGCCTGATCCAGCTCCGTCATTGCATTAGCGTTAGGACCGAGAGCCGAATCGGACGAGCGGCTGTTGTGCGGCGTGACGGGCCACCTCGCCAGCGCGATTAGCGATATGTGAAAAAGCGAGCAGAGACGCCGCATGTTAGCCCGTCGGTGGGGGCGACGTCCGCCTCAAGCCGTCCTCGTCCTCTTATCTCATTAGCGTCCCGCTCTGTGAGGAGAAACTGCGTTTACGTCCCTATTTGGCTTTTCAGCGGCTGCCTCAGCAGCGGCGGCGGCAGACATTTCCATGCTACACTTACCCCCCAGCCCCTGCATCCATTTACTTGTCTTGTCCAATTACTGCGATGCAAACAAAACAAAGATGGCTGAAAAGTAAAGAGGAGGTTCAGATTGCCTGGTGGTTTTGCAACATATCAGTATTCATATTATTAGTGGGGCTGTCAAAAACGCGTTCACTCGTTAATTTCAAGAGTTACATGAAAGTTTTTTGCGCAGATAGATGAACGGCGTAGCACCCCCACATAGTCCCTCAGGGTCGGACACTCTTTTACAACTTTTGAACACGTCAACAGCAGTGCAATTCCAACACCGTACGGTACATGTGTCTTAACTCACAAACACCCCTCAAATCCCGTCGTCATCCAAGCCAAACTTCCACAGGGTCACTAGACGACAGCGAGATGCATTCACGGACACTTTGAACGTCACAACAGTTTTTGCAAGCGGGCGTGTGTGGTTCTAAGGCAAAGAAAAACAGCACGCAGATATTCTTGTCACTCACTAACGTTACCTCTTACTGCGGAGGTACAATTTGCTGCATTTAATTATGCTCGGAAATGCCAGAAAACACATGTAAACACTCAAAACATGTGACTTGATCGTAAATGACGAGGCGTCTTTGAATGCAACCCCTCATTGCTCATTCTGTTACAATTATTGCTATTATTATAATTATCATAAAACACGGTACAAATTGGCATATTTCCGCACATAGTTGCAAATGATGATTAATCGTGATTAATTCATTTGAAAGCTGGGATTAATTTGATATTTTTAATCACTTGACAGCCCTAATTATTAATATTCACAGTTCAGCTTTTCTCATGACATCATGCGCATTTGTTCAAAACTTTGACTGTTTGTATTTTTACTGTTTTGTTTTGTTTTTCACATTAGTTGTGCTGCTCATGTAAATTAGCTGCATTTTTTTAAAAACGGCATTTCTGGAAGAATCACTCCCGAAAAAGCATCTGCCGTCGCCATGGCAACCATTAATCCCCCTGTTTTTTGTTGATTTTTTGCTAGGGCTGTTCTGCTAGCATCTGTGCTAACAGGACCACACAGTTAAAATGACTTCTTTGGAGAAAAGCAAGCTACTTTTTGTGTTGTTGTGGCTGCGAGCACTGCTGGAATTTACTCGTACAAGCTGAAATGATCAGACATATCTGGGAATTATTAAAGCAGAACTATTTGCATGCAATATACCTACCCTATATAAAAAGAAAGAGGGGAGCGGCAAGGGGGGGGGTATGGAAATAAGAGGATTATGAGGACAATTTGACTCCTGGCTTTATTCATTAGAAATGTAAATCTGCTTTTTATTATCTCGCTCTATGACTAACACATCAAAACGCAAAATAGAAGAGCAGACTCGGCCTGTCCTGACCCTAGATGGTGTTGCCTCGGGGTCAGAGGCCAACCGATGCCGGCATCAGTTGGACTTATAAAAAAAAAAAAAAAAATCCCTGTCCTTTTTTTTTTTTTATCCTGTCTTTCCTCAAGCGAGCCAAAATGAAATAAAGTGGAGATGTTATCGGGCCGATCGGTGCCAGCAGACCTTGTCTGGGTCTGTGGTCTGGCGGGGGCAGCGCTGGCCCACACAGCCGCCCCTGCATATGTGCGTGCGTGCGTGTGTGTGTGTGTGTCCTTAAGGCTGTGGCTAGATGAAAGCTTTCTTTAAGCATAAGCTATGCAGGAGCCGTGCCAGCAGCAGGAAATGTATCAGCGTGATAACAGGCACAAAGACAGAGCGATAATGAGAAAGAATCGAGGGAGAGAGAGAGAGAGAGGCCACGTAGAACCCTCCAGGGAGGCCCCGGGCCAAACTCAGCCCCTTCTCACACACACACACTGCAAAGTATGCGCAGGGTGTGTACGCCGAGGGACGAGCATGTCTCTATTTGTGGCGTGAAGACAGTTCGACACACCTTTCGAGACCCGCGGCGGAGAACAATGCCTGTCACGACCTTTCACACGTGAAAGAGACCGCCGCCGAGCAACGGCAGAAGCGTCGCGACGAAGCGATTTCGTGTTTGTCAGCACGGGAAAGTTGGTGCAATACGCAGTTTGACTTTTGACGGAGTCGCTACGCGGCCTCGCAAGTGAGGAGAACGGTGTCGCTTTCGTTGCCGGGGTAACCAAAAAGCTCTTCTGTGTTAGTTGTCACCCATTTTGGTGGAGCCTTTTTTGTCTCGCATCCGGGATGACGTTACTCTTCCCGTTTGTTTCCACAAATCTATTTTTGCTGCTGAATACATATTAGGAATGAAAGGCATAATCAGTGTCCAAAATGTGGCCTGGGGGTCGTTTGTGATTGCACCAACAACAACCAAAAAATGGAAAAATCAGCAGTAATTTTCCAAAAATACAGTAAAAATATTAAGAGAAAAAAGTTGTAGTTTATCAAGAAAACGTCCATCCATCCATTTTCTTCCGCTTATCCGAGGTCGGGATGCGGGGGCAGCAGCCTAAGCAGGGAAGCCCGGACGTCCCTCTCCTCGGCCACTTCGTCCAGTTCTTCCCGGGGGTCCAAAGTCAGCTGGGATAGGCTCCAGCATACCCGCGACCCTAATGGGGATAAACTTATAGCCGGCAATGCGAAACAAACTCTGACACCGGTCGTGCAGGGAACCAATTGCCTGGATTAGATGGTCCAATAGCCCATATTCCCGGAGCACTCCCCACAGTATTCCCCGAGAACCACGGCCGAATGCCTTCTCCAAGTCCACTAAACACATGTAGACTAGTTGGGCAAACTCCCATGCACCCTCAAGGACCCTGCCAAGGGTATAGAGCTGGTCCACAGTTCCACGACCAGTACGAAAACCACACTGCTCCTCCTGAACCCGAGATTCGACTATCCGGCGGATCCTCCTCTTCAGACCCTCTGAATAGACCTTACCAGGAAGGCTGACGAGTGTGATCCCATGATAGTTAGAACACATCCTCCGGTCCCCCTTCTTGAAAAGCAGGACCACCACCCCGACCTACCAGTCCAGGGGCACTGACCCCGATGTCCACGCGATGCTGTAGAGTTGTGTCAACCAAGGCATGCCCACAGCATCCAGGGCTTTAAGGAACTCCAGGCAGATCTCATCCACCCCCGCGGCCTTGCCACCAAGGAGCTTTTTGACCACCTCGGTAACCTCAGCCCCAGAGTTAGGGGAACCCGCCTCAGAGTCCCCGGGCACTGCTTCTTTGTTGGAATACATGTCGGTGGGATTAAAGAGGTCTTAAAAGTATTCCCTCCACAGGTCCACAACATCTCGAGTCAAGGTAAGCAGCACACCGTCCCCACCATGCACGGTGTTGACTGTGCACTGCCTCTCCCTCCTGAGACGGCGGATGGTGGACCAGAATCTCTTTGAAGCCATCTGGAAGTCGTTTTCCGTGGTCTCTAGGAATTCCTCCTATGTCCGAGTTTTTGCCTCAGCGACTGCCAGAGCCTCAGACCGTTTGGCCTGCCGGTACCTGTCAGCTGCCTCCAGAGTCCCATGGGCCAAAACGGCCTGATAGGACTCTTTCTTCAGCTTGACGGCATCCCTCACCGCTGGTGTCCACCAAGGGGTTCTGGCATTACCGCCACGACAGGCACCGACCACCTTACGGCCACAGCTCCGATCGGCCGTATCGACAATGGAGGCACGAAACATCGCCCACTCGGATTCAATGTCCGCTGCCTCCTTTGGAACTTGGTCAAAGCTCTCCCCCAGGTGGGAGTTGAAACTCCTTCTCAAAGGGGACTCTGCCAGGCGTTCCCAGCAGACCTCCAAAATACGTTTGGGTCTGCCAGGTCTGACCGAAATTCCTCCCCACCATCGAAACCCTCTCACCACCAGGTGGTGATCGGTTGACAGCTCCGCCCCTCTCTTCACCCGAGTGTCCAGAACATGTGGCGACACAACCACAAAGTCAATCACAGAACTGCGGCCCTGGGGTGTCTTGATGCCAAGTACACATGTGTACAGCTTTATGCTTGAACAAGACACCGCTCGGGTTAAGATCAGGGGGGCCGTTCCTCCCAATCACACCTCTCCAGGTCTCACTGTCGTTGCCAACATGAGCGTTGAAGTCACCCAGCAGAACAAGGGAATCCCCCGAGGGAGAACTCTCTAGTACTTCCTCTAAGGACTCCAAAAAGGGCTGGTATTCTGAACTTCAATTTGGTGCATAAGCGCAAACAACATTCAGGACCCGTCCCCCCACCCGAAGGCGTAGAGAAACTACCCTCTCGCTTACCGAGTTAAATTCCAACGTGCAGGCTTGGAGCCGGGGGGCAACAAGAATTGCCACCCCTGCCCGTCGCCTCTCATTACCACCAGAGTGGAATGAAGTCCAGCCCCTCTCGAGAGGACTGGTTCCAGAGCCCTTGCTGTGCGTTGAGGTGAGTCCGACTATATCTAGCCGTAATTTCTCCACCTCACGCACCAGCTCATGCTCCTTCCCCGCCAGAGAGGTGACATTCCACGTACCGACAACTAGCTTCTGTAGCCGAGGATCGGACCGCCAAGGCCTCTGCCTCCGGCCCCCACCCAGCTCTCTTTGCACCTGACAGTTGGGGGGAAAAATGCTGGAATTTTACAAAAATAATGTCAAAATACTGAGAGAATTTTTTTTTATTCTAGCGAGGAAAAAAGTAGTATTTTTAAGAGAATTAACTCATAATACTCAGAAGAAAAATAATGTAATTAAAGATAAAATGTTTCTTTTTAAAGCCAGAATATTATTAAAAACAAACAAAACAAAATAAAGATGTAATTTTTGGAAAAAAAGTTATAATATTATGGCAATAAAGTCAAAACAGAATATTTCAAGAAAAAAACTTTGAAAATTCTTATTGTCAATAATGAGGACAAAAAGGAAAGCGCAAAATAGATACTAATATTAACTTCTATCAGTTTAGCATATCTACATGTGATGCTTTACAAAATATCAATATGGCAAAATTGCATCTGTTCATTTTTTACTTCAGTATGTGGCCCTTGCTGGAAAAACCTTTGGACACCCCTGGTTTACATGAACACTTTTTTTGTCCTGTCCAGGCATTAGGGCAGATAGTATTGATGATTTAGATCCCCTTACATGCTAAACAGATTTGCTCTGCCAGGGAAAGGTATGAGATAGACAAAGAAATTATTTATTTAATTTGATGTATATTGTTATGCAAATTTTGGAGTGATCGGCTGGGAGCAGGAGGGGATAGAGAAGAGGAGAAAAGAGGGGATAAGGGTGGGGTGTGGGGGAAACATGAACAGGTATGTGTAACGTCACATCACATCTCCTTTGGTAGTAAGAACACATACTTGCTGTGAAACAGCAATTTGCTTGTCGACGTGGCTGTAAACAACATTGTAAAACATTTGAGAAATGGCAAAGCGTAAATGTAAATGTAAAGGTAAATGTCAATTTTCATTTAGTCCGTTCATTCATCATTTGTATGCATTTCAAATAGTTTTTCTGCACGTGTTTTATGTTAACATCTCTGGCTTTCTGGAACAGATGAGTTGGCTTGATTGCAATTGCATCATGTTCGGTTAGAGTCTGACCTTGCGGAATGAATTCATGATGCTAACCACAGTCAGTCTACTTGACACCTATTGGGGGAGCTCATTAAAGAACATGAATGCGACATTAACAAAATTGTTGCATGCAGATGTCGCTAATGCGTTGTTGTCAGTTCTCATGACAAACGTAAACACAGAGCTAACTAAATGAATTTCACATGATTAGGGTTATTGTTTTAAAAACAATCACTTATCCTTTGTAAACGTCAATAAACCAAAGATGCATTTTTTTTCCAAAATCAGGCTTGAGCAGAGCGGCGGCATCATCAACTCAATCACCGCCGCTTTGTTTGATAGTTAGTGTGCTAATTAGCTGACGTGCAAATTGGGAAGAGGCAACACATTTAAACACAAAACTTTTGGCGGACTAGATCACGCGCATGAGGCTGGTCGCGCTGCGTCCGAGGACTTGTGGTGGTAGCTTCCGGTATTATGAACCGGGTCTTTGTATGCAATATACAGTATGGCAATCTACCAATTTCACTTCTACTACACTCTTCTGCAGTCTGTGCGTGAATGTGAGGTCCCGCCTCCACCTCAGACAACGAGACCGAGGTTCACTCCATTTATGCCGTTGTTCTATGGAAAAAAACGCACGACGGTGCTGAAACCAATGCACAGAGTGAGCTCTCGTCTTGCCAGTTCGCAGGCGAGAGACGAGAAAAACAGACAAGCAGACATGAAAATATTGAGGCCGGCAAATTTGTCGATTCCATTTTTATTTATTGCGGGATGAAGTAGTTAATTTACTGTCATCCATGACTGGTGCCCACGGGATTTTTTTCCCTGAATGAGAAATCTTGCCGTGTAATTTCGCGGGATCTAATTCCAAACGTTGCGGGGCGCTCGGGCCTGCGCACCGCGGATGATTTGAACCACAAAAGGAAACTGTGCTTGTCGAGCTTCTGCAGAAGGCCATTTGCCTATTTGAGTCGCTGGACATTTCTTCGGAATTTCTCTCGCTTTTGCGTGTACGGGAAAGCGTGGGCGCGCTCTCAGTATAAAGAGCATTGATCCAATGAAAAATCTAATAACCCGACATAGCGGAGTCAATACGGCATTGAGTGGCAGTGAATGGGACATTGACAGTGCAGACAAAGTGGGCGTCCCTGAGGGGCCACACTCAAGCTCATTTGGATGTAAACGCTCAAAGTCATTGTCAAAGCCGCTTTTTATCTTTGGATGCCATCAAACATCGGCATTTTTTTTTTTTTTGCACATCTAACCGCCTGCCGGTGACCTTTTCCTTGAAATATTTCACATTCTGCTTTTTCTCCCTGCTTATTATTAAAAGGTGGATGTCCCCCGCCCCCACCTCTCTTATTTGTTCCACCCAGCGATGACGCCATTGTTTCCTTGCTGCCGCCGCCCGCTGAGCTGTACTACAACGCCAGGTTTAAGTGCTGGTAATTCCGCTATTAACAATAGAATCGCAGGTGGTAATGATAAAAGCACTTTCCCTCTGCTTCCTCAACAGACTGCAATTTTCTTCTTCTTCTTCAACATTTGTACCCGGTTTCCTTTTCCCCCCTCCCTCGCTGCCCCCGCCCGGTTGTCCTCCATTTTGTCCACAGACCGCCACGAGTGCGTTCCTCTGGGACCCCTTCAAGGGGTCCTCCGTGATGCGTCAGGCTCAAACGCCCCGGTGCTCAACGCTAATGCTGTTCTCTTCTATGGAGCCCACCCAAAAGGAAGCTAAGGGTCCACAGGTGCCCAAGTCAGAAGACAAAAAGGAAGCTGGGTGGTGAAATGGTAAAAAGCAGGGTGGGAATGTTTCACTTTGCAAATTCAATCAGTACATTTGTCTTGCCCAGAAGTGGGGGTTGGGGCTTCAACTGTGGTCTTGACTCATCGGGTTTTCATCACTTTTCAACTTTCCAATTCAATTAGTTGTGGTTTCACATGGCACTTGGCGGCGGGGGCTGCTTTGAGTCGCGTCCGGGCCGACTGTCACCGCCTAGACGGGCCGCATTGCCTCTGCACACGGCAGCATGGCGCAAAAAACAAAAAAAAAATGAACGGTTTAATTTCCTTTCCAAGATAATATTTCAATGCTATTTCTTTATCTTCAGGTGGCCTCCTCCTCATTTCCTCTCCCTTGCACCCTCCCACAAAATATTCTGGATCCTGTCAAGTTGATTTTTGATTTATTTTTGCCACACTGAATTACCTGAATTACATTTTTTTGAACTTTACCAGGTTCCCTATTGCCCTTAAATCCTAACTAGGCCAACACATATGTACTCCCTCAGGCTTTTGACGTGAAGCCATGCACCCCACACTCCTGCACAAGTAACTTGAAATATTGAACATAATTCATTCAATTTATAGCACTTCTGCGTCAAAGATGTGAATTTTGCATGGTCACATTTTGCTAACGTTTCTGATAAGCGCTGACAAACGGATAAGTAATCAACCCACATACAGGTATCTTTTATTCCAAAGGTGTACAAAACTGTGGTGAGACCAGCGATGTTGTTTGGTTTAGAGACAGTGCCGCTGAGGAAAAGACAGGAGGCAGAGCTGGAGGAGAACAGATGAAGGTTGCTTTGGGTGTGACCAGGATGGACAGGATCATGGATGAGTACATCAGAGGGACAGCATATGTTGGAGGTGATGGAGATAAAGTAAGAGAGGCCAGACTGAGATGGTTGGGACATGTCCAGAGGAGAGATAGTGAATATGTTGGTAGAAGGATGCTGAGTTTTGAATTGCCAGGCAGGAGGCCTAGAGGAAGACCAAAGAGGAGGTTTATGGATGTAGTGAAAGAGGACATGAAGGTACGAGAGAAGAGGATACAGAAGACAGGGTTAGATGGAGGCAATTGATTTGCTGTGGTGACCCCTGAAGGGATAAGCCCAAAGGAAAAGAAGAAATGAAAATGAACGCAGCCTCAGTATATGGCTATGCACATGCATGTCTAATATAACGGAAAGCTTGCTGTAACACTCTGTGGAAACATAACATCATGATAGTAACATAGAGTTGAAATATTAAAAACATTGATTTATTATTTATTATTTCCAGTGATATTCCCAGAAAAACAAAACAAAACAAAGACAGGACATAAAATTAGGCCGCAGAAAAATGTTATGAGAATATAGTCAAAATCATGGGAACAAAGTCATAAATATGGAAAAACTAGTGGAATTTTACAGCAATGAAGTCAAAATATTAAGAGAAAAAGGTATATTCTAGTTTGTAATATGAGGAAAAACAATGTCGGTGTAGAGTTAAAATATTTACAAAAAATTTAAGCCATAATAATATGAAAAATAAACAGAACAAAATAAAGTTGTACTTTCTGGCAAATTAGGTAGGCTAAAGTTATAGTAATATAGACAAAAAATGACACGCTAACTTCACCAGTCACGGGAACCTCACTCCATTCGCAAAAATGTTTACTGAAAATATATTTTATTTATAAAAAAACATTGCCCCCATTTACATATGATTCAGTTTTTGACCAAAATTGTCTGGCAAAATGTTGTCTAGGTTCTTGTACATTATCCTTTGCCTTTATCGCAGCTCTCGTGTCACAAGATCGCAACGAGATTAAAAAGTCTCGTTGAGAAGTTTTCCTGGTCTCTCCGCCCCAAACAGGCATGAGGAAAATTCACTCTGTGCATTGGTTTCAGCACCTAGGCGCATTAGTTCCGTAGAGCAACGGCATAAACGGAGTGAGCCCTTTTGTCAGTCATACAGTCTCTTTGTCTTGGTGGATGCAGGCGGGGCCGCTAGCGTACACACACCATGCAGAAGAGTGCAACATAGTAGAAATTATATCAGTAGATTGCAATGTATTGCCTTATATTTCTCATTTTTTCCCTCAATGTGCATTTATTAAACGTAATGTTCAATAAATCTCATGAACAGAGAATTGCAATTGTTAAAAAAACAACCCAGTGTGTCGTTTGTGAATAAGAGGAATTGGATTTGTCCGTCAATACTGAAAAATCCATAAACAGATTTTGATCATGGTCATGCTTAATGTCAACATTCACTTCCGTGTTTGGGTTATTGCACAAAATAAGTCTCCGTTTTTGTACACCGTCTTGGTTATCATACAGCCAAACCCAAATAAGCATCCAGGCTTTGATATAGTAGTTCTTCTTACTGTAGTGTTGGGACACTACAGACAGAGTCCGGCCAGGGAATTCTTCAATCATCTTTTGAATGTGTGTGTGTGTGTGTGTGGTTTGTTTGTTCAAAGAACACACACCGAACGATGAACAACTCTGTTTCTGACTCCATGCTTCATCCTAAAAGCACTGTGTCCTGATGAGGCATTCAAGTGCGCCGTGTATTTCTGATTCTACTGTGTGTGTGTTTTTCTTCGATAAAGAATGTGAAAAACATGATAGGATTAATCAAAGAAATTATGAAAGTGATTTCCCATGGAAGTCTTGGTGTGTTTTGGTTTTCAGGAGCCGATTCGTGACTAAAAGCAAGGTTCCACTGCATTTGGTTTGGATGAGAAATTAGCTTAGCGGGTGTTTTTGGAACTGAACACATCAGAGGATGCTGTTACTTTAAATCCTCTTTTTGGGCTGTCAGGCATTTTAGTCGCTTGTATTGGCTACACACACACACGCACACACACACACAGATGTATATGGTTAGCAGCCTGAGACTGGTTCCAGTTAGCATGGAGCCAGCCACACTGTGTGAGAGCCTCACCCCCTGCCTGCTACTGCCACCCTCCGCAGTCTCGCTTCACCCCCCCGCCCCCGTTCTTTCCCAACATGCATTGCGTATGACAGCCAACCAGCCAGCTAGCCGACACGCGCCAAGACGCCGGCTTATCACCCCGGCTCGCCGTCCCCGGTTGATCCGCGCGGCCCCCGTGGCCCCTTGATTAGCCGCCTTCATGACAAACAAGCCATCAGAGCGGAGTGGGCAACCCAGGAGGAGGGGAAAGGAGGGGCAGAGGGGTGGCGAAGGGAGGAGGAGAGGTGTTCCGTGGTGGGCACGAGGGTGAGGTGTGGAGGTTGGGACCCCCGGGGACCCCTAGATCACAGCCATGCTAATGAGGAGCTGCTTTGCCAGCAGGAGAGGTGTCAGCTAACCCCTGACAGGTGCGCATCGCTCCCTTGTGTGCGCGCGGGCGTATGTGAGTGCGCACGGGGAAGGCTGATGGAGGGGAGGGGCTGGCGGGGACAGGCTTGCATCCCAGCGGCCTCTCCTGCAGGCGGCTTTGTTCCGAGTGTAAATCTGTTGCCGCGTTGCCCTTGTTGGAATGTCGAAGCAGTGCTTCCAACCTGCATCCCTCCCCAGGACTGCACAGGACACCCGTCAGTAAAGCTCGCCCGACTGCTGCATGAGCTCAACCAAAACCCGACTACAGCGGCCGCTCGGAATTTATGACAGCTCTCATTCATTTGGATTTTGAAACCATTGGAATTCATGGGGGCCGCACGGTGGTCGGGTGGGTAGCACATTGGCCTCACAGTCAGGAGGTTCAGGGTTCGAATCTCCGTTGGGCATCTCTGTGTGGAGTTTGCATGTTCTCCCCGTGTGTGTGTGGGTTTTCTCCGGGTACTCCAGTTTCCTCCCACATTCCAAAAACATGCATGTTAGGTTAATTAGCGACTCTAAATTGTCCATTGGTCTGAATGTTTGTTTGTCTATATGTACCCTGCGATTGACTGGCGACCAGTCCAGGATGTACCCTGCCTCCCGCCCAAAGCCAGCTGGGATAGGCTCCAGCATACCTGCGATCCTAATGAGGATAAGCGGCATAGAAAATGAATGAATGAATTCATGGAAGTTAAAATTATGCATTGAAATGAAAACTTATTGTTATTTTTTTAAAGGCAAAACCAGTTTATAGCGTTTTGTTGGTTCCAAACCCAATCGTGTTAAAATCATTTAGGATATAGGATATAAGAATATGAGATTCAGTGTTAATAAATGGGATTTTTGGGTAGTAAAAGCATGGAAAACCTTTATAATTTTCTAAACGTGGCTTAAAACAGTACTAGAGCCGTGTAGCCATGAAATAACACCCCTACAGTAACCTGTATACCCCGATTAATCATTGTTTACACCACATTGCAACGCTTATGCTTCAAGCAAATGATTTACTTATTACTACACACATAAGCCTTTTTTCCCACTCTATCGTCGGACATGCCACGGCTGACTTAAGGTAATGTAATGTCAGGTAAAGTCTGAAAGTTTTATGTCACTACTCCCGCCCAGTGAGCAGAATGCTACAAAGCCCTTATTTGACAGACAATAATCGAGAACCGCCGGTGTACCCGGACGGGAGGGAGTACGCTTTGTTGCCTTTGCAAGTCGGTGTGATGTAAGTACGGTTAGCAATGACTTTTACTAATCAATAATCGTGCTGCATACTTCTATTAGACATGGCATACAATCGCTTTGTTAAGTGTTTGCATGGCCAGATTGTCACCAACTTCTAATCTAGTTGTGTTAGCTCGACCATAATTTGGTACTTTTTCTTGTTCACTCCGATAACTTTGCACAGCTCAGATATGCGTGGCAGATTTCAGCCATTATTGTGTTTTTTTTTTTGGGCCGGCCCGCCCTCCAGATTACAGCAGGGTTGCGATAAAGGCGTCGATGGCGGAAGCTCAGGCTTTACAATCAAACTCAGGCGGGAGCGATGGCATATGTGGATTCCTAAATTAAACACAAATCCACATGTCTACACCATATGCCCGCTGTCTACCTCGCGCACCCCCCTCTCCTCCCCGCCGGGCTTCCTTGACTCTCCATGATGAGCTCGCACCGACTTTTCGACGTGGCCCATATGCGGCGAGCAGTCGATTCGTCGGCGCCCCTTCTTCATTGGCTGGCATTTTGTTTGTACTTTTTAAGGCAAAATAATGGCTATAAAACGCAATCTGGAAGGAATAAAATGCGATCTAAAGCTCAGATCTCAGTCCCACGAAGACGGCTTTAATTGGCCCGGTGGTTTTAGTAAGAAAAGAAGAGAAGGAGAGCGTTATTAGCGGCCCACCTTGGCTGCGCCGCGTGCCTCTGCCAACGTTTTAATAACTTCCTCCAGGGCTCCTGGCCAGTCGCTCTTGTTTTGATGCACATGACCAAGTGGTGCCCTCCCAAGCGGGCTCTCAGGTCTCCACTGAGTTCCTGTTTCGTGGGAACGTCGGCTTGAGCGCAGCTGGACGCAACCGGGCTCCACAGAGCGGAGGAGCGCCGAGGCCAGGAACTTCAGCAGCTGCCAATGTAAAGGTCTCTTAAACAATCAATATCGGGCCGGTATTGGCATAAAAAGATTCATCAAACCGCGTCTGAAATGTGTAGACACGTGTTTGGCCACTAACAAGCTGGCTCGCTCCGTCCCTGACTAATGTTATGTCTGTCGTGTCTCCTATAAATACTGAACTTGCGATTTAAATATAAAAAACATATTACAATATATTTCACTCATTTTCTATGCCGCTTATCCTCATTAGGGTCGCGGGTATGCTGGAGCCTATCCCAGCTGGCTCTGGGCGAGCGGCTGACTGGTCGCCAGTCAATCGCAGGACACATATAGACAAACAAACATTCACAGTCACACCTATGGACAATTTAGAGTCGCCAAATAAAAAACATGCATGTTTTTGGAATGTGGGAGGAAACCGGAGTACCCGGAGAAAACCCACACACGCACGGGGAGAACATGCAAACTCCACACAGAGATGCCCAACGGAGATTCGAACCCTGAACCTCCTGACTCTGAGGCCAATGTGCTACCCACTCAACCACCGTGCTGCTATAAATATATTCCTCTTCCTGCCTGTTCGGAGGTGAGAGACGAGAACAAAAGACAAGGATGCACATGGCTATATATTGGGGCTCATTTTCATTTATTGTCTGATTAATTAATTAATCATGCCCTAATTAATATATATATTAAAATATAATATTAATATCGCTGCCAAGGAAGTTATGTTTTTGCCCAACTTGATCGGTTTGTTTATTTGTGTTCAAAATAACTTGAAAAGTTCTGAAAGGATTTGGATGAAAATTTCAGAAATTCTTGGGAATGGGGCACTTTCGGGACGATACGGATCGCCGTCTGGATCTCGGATGTCTTTAACTTTGGGGGTCAGGACCGGTTTCAGCATTTGTGCATGTACAGTACCTCCACACAAATTTGTCAGAACCCTTGGGGAAAAAAAACCCAGGACAACAGGTTCTACAAAATACCAAAGGCCGATGATTATTTTCGTGTGAATCCCATTATGGGGAGAGCTGTGGTGCTTGGCGGAGGTCTGGGCTCTCATATGCAATATTGGCAGGTATGGCTGTAGCAAAAAAACAATCCCGCTGTTACAAAACACATCTGTTTTTGATATTTCGCTTAGCTTCTTTAGTGCAACAGGAAGTTTGCAATATTAGAAGCAGCTTAGTATGCAAGCAAAATAACACACGTCGTTTAAAAGAATGCCTTTGACTGCGATAATCAATATATCTTTGTAAAATATTGTTTTGAAATCAAATACCATCAAGTCTCCTATGTACAGTAAAGAAAATAAGACCTGCGATGGTGCAGACGAATCACATCAGTGGACGCTATCACTTCCTACTTGCAGCCAACTTCCTACAGGTTGGCACTTCCTGCTTCCTGTCTGCACAGGAAGTCATTAAAAAAAAAGTTACAAATACAGTACATTTTTTAAATGGATTGCGATGTCGAGACATTGTTGCTAGTAGTAGATACGGACGCACCGTATTTTTTCATTTTGCACGCACCCGCGCTCTTCCCCGGCGCCCCCGCCAGCTTGCTTGTTTGAGAAGTTGATGAAATGTGTCTTTGGTGGTCATTAGGCAGCAGCCGTCAGCTGTCACTCTATTAGCCGACACGCCTCCCTTACCGGCATATGGCGCGGCGGGCTAAGTTATGACAAGATGCAAATGCGTCGCAGTTGTAGCGACTGGGGAGGGGAGTGGCGAAGGGGGACAAGCAGGGAGGGTGTTTATTGGGCTGGCGCTCATGCATGCATTGATGGAGATGGTATATTAAAAAACAAAATAAAGATAAATCAAGGAGTCTCTCACTCTAATCCCGATTTGTTATTGATCCATGTTCGGTGATCAGACGATACAAAGACCTCAAGGCCTTGTGTGTGTGTGTGTGTGTGTGTGTGTGCGTTTGCCCAAACATGTATACTTCTCAAAGCCCCCCACCTCCTCCACTCTGCGTACTCCCCTCCTCCTCCACCGCCTTCTTCCATCTCGCGGCTCCCCGTCCAAAGCTGCTAAGCTGTCCAGCTCTGTGCTGCCAAGCGGCCGTGTGAAGCCAAGCCAAACTAAACAGAGGCAGGCAGCCCGCCACTCGCTTGGTGCGCGTACACACACACACACGCACACACACATTAGTAGCAGTAGTCAGGTCGCATCCCACCCAGCCAAAACAGTGCAACAGATCTGCGCTAATAGCAGAGAAAAAGTGACAGAATCAGTAAATGAGCTCCTCATTAGCCTTTTCTGACCTTGCCCCCCCACATACACACCCACACTTCTAACATCCGAGCCCGCGAGGGGAGCTCAACCAATCAGAGCGCTAAATTAACATCCTTTAGCAGACACTGATCTGGGATCAGCCGGCGCTGGTGTCCTCCAGAGGTGCGTTGCATGGGAGACTTTCATTACGACAGAGAGATCACTCGCCAGCGGGTCCCATCGAGAACGGAGAGGAGGGCCGCGGTAGCCGGCGATGACAAATAAGTAGATGCAGATGCCGTTAGGAGCGTCTTTGTCTGCATCGAATTAGATAAATCGCAACAAAGGCCGCGTCGCAGTGACTGATCGATTCATTTGGCTTCATGAAGTCACAACATTCAAAGCAGCTATTTGTCAACCATGGATGTCCTCTCCTTTTTGTGTTTGCTGCAGCCAGTGACTACACTGTTTGGGTTTTGTTTTTTTCACCATATCTCACCCCCTTTTCCATCTTCTTATATTAAACAGTCAACCCCCGCCCCCGCCTTTCTGCATGCTTACTCCACCACTGCACCTCCCACCCCCTGTTTGGAAATGACAGAAAAGACGAGATGGATCTGTATATTAAAGCCAGGCTGACATCCAAATTAGCATAATGTGTCGTGGCCTTAGGGCACTATACCTGCCATCTGCATTAGCCTGCAGACACACACACACACACACACACACACACAAAGCACGTCATGCACAGACGGACAAGCGAACATAACCATAAGGACAAAAGTATTTCCTCCTAACTAATGAATCAATCAGAGATTGAACCCTTTGTCCATAAAAGCTTAGGATGTGTAAGGTGTGGGAGAACCACCCAATGTCTCAATGCTTCTGACTAAAAAGGGCTTCCTGTCGTCTCCCCCCCCAGACAAAGACGAGCCCTCCAGCTACATCTGCACCAGCTGCAAGCAGACCTTCACCAGCGCCTGGTTCCTGCTCCAGCACGCCCAGCACACTCATGGCATCCGCATCTACCTGGACAACCACCTGGCCAACTGTTCCCTCACCCCTCGCATGGCCCTGCCGCCCCCACCTGGTGCCGACGCTCTGCCCCGCTCCCCTCTGCCCACATTCCTGGGTGACACCAACAACCCCTTCCACCTCCTCCGAATGGCCGCGCCCTTGCTCAGGGAACACCCCCCTCCCCCAGGCTTCATGGAGACCCGGCTGCCCGCGACACCACCCTTTGTCAGCCCTCCGCCTCCTCCCAGACCACCACTGGAGCGATTAGGCCCGGAGGAGATGGGGCTGCTCTCCCAGCACCCCAGTGCCTTTGAGAGGGTGATGCGGTTGACACCCATGGAGCCCCCGTCTATGGACTTCTCCCGACGTCTGAGAGAACTAGCGGGCAACACCAACAACAACGGGGGTCCCACGCCGCCCCTGTCACCTAACCGCGTGCCACCCATGCACCGCTTGCTCAGTCCCACACTCTTCCAGCCAGGTTCCAAACCGCCGGCCTTCCTCACCTACGCCCCACAGCCGCCCACCTCCCAGGCGGGACATGGTTCCTTGAGCCCCCCTGATGCCCAGGGTCAGAACCAAGTGGCAGCTAAAGCCAAGTCATGCGAGTTCTGTGGCAAGATCTTCAAGTTCCAGAGCAACCTGATTGTACATCGCCGCAGTCACACCGGAGAGAGGCCGTACAAGTGTCACCTTTGTGACCATGCCTGCTCCCAGGCCAGCAAGCTCAAGAGGCACATGAAAACACACATGCACAACAAGTCTGGCTCCATGGGTGGCTCTCCTGAGCCAGGAAACAGAGGTGGTGGAGGCGAAGGTGAAGACAAGAGCCAAGAGGCTGACACAAGAGGCGTAAGCATGGACAATGAGGAGGACGAGGAAGAAGAGGAAGAGGAAGAGGAAGAAGAGGAGGAGGAAGAGGAGCTACGGAACGGAAGTCGGCCAGATTCTAACTTAAGCGAGGACTCGCAGGAGTTCAACCCCAACAGGGAAAACGGGCCAAGGCAGTCTCCCAAGGAGAAGCACCTGGGAGGGGAGCGAGTAGGTGAGAGTGGAGGGGTGGGCATCATGCACCCATACAACCATCTTGACAATCATATTAGACTGAACCCCAACAAAAGGAGCATGGAAAGGCAGCCCAATGGGGACGGCACCAATGGAGGCGACCTGGACAGAGAGCGGCAGAGTGACAGGGAGCAGGACAAAGAGCAGCACGAGCAGGACACCCGTCCCATGATGAATGGCAGGATCAGTGTGTCCGAATCGGAATCCTTTCCGGGGCTCTTCCAGCGACGACCCACCCCCATCACCAGCCCGAGCCCCTCCAATAACAACAAAAGGATCAAGATCGAGAGGGAGCAGCTGGAGCTCCCGCCGACACTTCCGCTCATCTCCCCGGAAAACGTCTACTCCCAGCTCCTGGCCGGTTACGCCGCTTCCCGCCACTTCATTCGGGAGCCCTTCTTGGGGTTCACCGACTCCCGCCAGTCCCCTTTCGCCACCTCCTCGGAGCACTCCTCGTCCGAGACGGGCAGCCTGAGATTCTCCACACCGCCGGGGGAGCTCATGGAGGGCGGCAGCGCGTCAGGCCGCAGCGGCAGCAGCACGCCGCACCTCCTTCGTGGCCCAGGGCCCGGCCGGCCGCCCAGCTCTAAGGACCGGCGTAACGACACATGCGAGTACTGCGGCAAGGTGTTCAAGAACTGCAGCAACCTGACAGTGCACCGGCGCAGCCACACAGGCGAGCGGCCCTACAAGTGCGACCTGTGCAGCTACGCCTGCGCACAGAGCTCCAAGCTGACACGCCACATGAAGACGCACGGCCAGTTCGGCAAGGAGGTGTACCGCTGCGACATCTGCCACATGCCCTTCAGTGTGTATAGCACGCTGGAGAAACACATGAAGAAGTGGCACGGCGAACACTTGATGGCCAGCGAGGTCAAACTGGAGCAAGCGGACAGAAGCTAAGCGCCAGCTGCACACAAACACACACACACACACACATGCACACATAAACACATATATATACGCACACACATCTTCCCTATGACTACTTCTAAAAAGGGCACGGCATGGCTGGATAATCTCTCTTTGCATAAAAAAAATGAGACTGATTGGTGTTGATTTTGAAAATTTCCCTCGTCGCCTGAGAATATTAACAGAAAAAGGGAAACTTTTAACCTCGTCCCGAGCGCCGTCTGAGGATTTGATCAGTTTAGGAATTCCATGGAGCCTTTCTACTGTGCAATAATTTCTGTATTTATTGGATTTTTTTGTAATGATATTTGGCATGTGCAGATACATCTTTGTGGGATTTCATATGGAGTTGAGTTTTTGAAATGTGCTCAAAGTTTTTCATTTCTAAAAAGAAAAGAGACAAAATTGGAAAGAAGACACCCTTATTATTATTATTAATAATAATAGTTTGTTGCGTCCTATAAGGAAGTTAATTATCATGTGAGAGTAAACATGTGTGAAGCGCTTGGCTTTTCAAAGTCCTTGTTTTCTAGAAGAAGCGCAGCAGCGGACTACAATCCATCCCCTCCTCTCCAGCACTGATGTCAGCCTGACAATAACACAATGATGGGTTTTAAAAAATCCGACATTCTCTACCTAATTCATTCATCGGGGGGGAAAAAAAATGGTGCTTTTCACCTATAGGCTTGTGAATGAAAACAAACCCTACAACAAACACAGTTGCTGTAGTGCTGTCCTCGCTTCAGTCAGGACGTAAAACAAAAAGGTTGCACTTAACGGAGTTAGCGTTTTTTTAGCTGATGCTCGCAACATTCCCCATGTAGGACGGAACCACCATATTTAATATGCTGAATAACTTAAGACTACTTGTGATTAATGTGAGAGGGGAACAGTCCTGTTTATGTAAATATATTCCATTTGTTTTGACTTTTTCTTTGTTTACTTTTCTGTTGTTTTTTCCCCCCCCAAATATATATGCTCAATTTTTCCCTCCCCGACTGTTCTGAAAAAGGCGGCCTAAAAACAATCAAGAAGACCAGCTGCTTGCGTCATCCAGTGTGTGTACGTGTACGTGTGTTATTGCCTTGTCCCACTTTTAACAACGCTCTGACCCCCACCCTGACCTCAGGTCCCACCCGCCCTCCATAATAAAAAAAAAAAAGCCATTCGGCGTCTGCAACTTTTGCCGACTTCTCTGCTGTCTTTGCTCCTAGATGTGACAAAAACCTGAAAAAAATAGCAAAGTGGATATGAGTTATGATAATCTTTAGCACATCTGGCCGTGTGACCTCGAGTCTTGTGGTAAAAAAGAAAAATTGGAATGGGAGGGGGGTGAAGACGTGTGAGAAAGAATCCTTGACCAGGCGGAGGAGTCGTTCAAATAAAATTGGAAGCATATGAAATGTGTTTTTTTCGTAGCCAAGTGCGCATCAACAGGCTACAGCGTCTTCTGGGAGGGCGACGCAGCAAAGCCACATGAAGGCGCACGGAGGAGACGCCATCGTTCTTTTTCAGCTCCCAATCAGCCTCGCTCGGAAAACGTTTCACCCTTGTCACCGTCTTGTCCCGCCATGGCACATTTTCCTCGTTGAGCCTGCAAAAGCCCCAAAAGGCAGACTTTTATCCGTTCAGCTTTGGGCCGGGCGGAGCGCGACCATTCTTTGATACGATACGTTTGCAGTAGGTAGGGGTGTCACGGGATCTCGTGAGATTCCTTCAGGACGTGGGCGCTAGGCCCGGGACGACCACACAAATGTCGCCGGCCTCGGCATGCTTGTCTGTTTCCCTGGTCTCTCGCCTTCAGTTAGACAGAAAAGGCTCACTCTGTGCATTGTCTTCGGCGCCTGGGTGCGTTAGCTGCGTAGAACAATGGCATGAACGGCGTGAGCCCTTTTGCCAGTTGTCTCATTGTCAGGCAGGGCGGCTAGCGTAGACACAGAGTGCGGAAGAGTGCAACGCAGTAGAAGTGAAATTACAATATATTGTCATATATTTTGTTTTATTATAGTCTCCCTAAAATTTATGTTAAAATTTTGTCTTGTACACCCAATGTCGTGCATCGTCTCGTGAACGGAATGTCTCATGACACCCCTAGTTTACAGTGTTGAAGTAACGCCATCCATGAGGATACTACAATGTGTACTATGAGCATCATCAAGTATTGTTCCCGGGAACGCCATCAGCAGCTTTGTATGCGGGAGGAGGGGGTTGTTTTTCTCAAGGAAATCAAAATCAATCATGCTTTCTTAAAGAAAGCGGTGCCATTTTTTGCTTTGTTTTATAAGGGAGCTCTCCGTAGCGGGACGCGAAAGAATCATTTTTGAAAAAGGACTCAGATAAAAAGTGCAGGGACACTTTTCCAAAGTGGACATCATGTTTTTTTGTTTTTGTTTGTGTTGTTTTTGGGGTTTCTTTTTTTTTTTTGTCATCATGGTTGCTTGAAGGTCTTGTGATGACACTCAACTGTCATTTGAAAACGCAAACAAACCCAAAACATTCTCACTTTTCACGTCTTTCACTTTGGCTCTTTGTACAAAATAGTTTTCCTTGTTCCTTTTTAGTTTGGGGTGGGAGGGGGGCGGGGGGGCGGGGGTATGGGGGGAGGGGGGCAAGTGCATCATTGTGGTAAAAACAACAACAAAAAAAGACGTGATCTCAGAACAGTACACACCTGCTGTTTTGGAGCATATATGTATTTTTGTAATGTGTTGAAAAATCAATACAAGAAAGCCAACACTTCAATAAATGTTGCAATTGCTCTATGATTGAAGACGCTCCTCGCTTTCTTTGTTGCTTTTTGATATTCCGGGCTGATTGCACGCGTGTCGTATTGTCGTCGTTCCCACGGCAACGCGTGCGGGGAGAGCGGAGAAGGAGATCCGCATCAATGAATCACACCTCCAAAAGTTCACACTGGAGCTGCTGCAAGCGGAGACAAAGAAATAATCCGACATAAACTAAGCAATGAATATTCATTTCCTTATGCAGCATATAGGAATGATTTGTTTAGAGGCTGTACGCTGAAATTTGTATAAAAGTAGCATCACTAGTAGAAAAACAAACATCTTTTATGGATTCAAGTTTTTGTTGTTGAATAGAATGCGCTCAATGAGAAGTCATGCATTCCATTTGCGTTTCAGTAAAACAAAAATAATTCATGAATACTATGAGAATAAAACCCGACTGCTTGGAAAAATCCTGATGCAAACATTTGACGCGTTGTCGGCCATTTTTGAAGAGGGTGTTGCAGCATGACACCTCAACCTTGCACCGATTTTGTACACACCTACAGCACAAAAAAAGTGTGCTATGTTTTTGTCCAAAAACGGCATCACAATTTGTATGAATCTGACATATATTTTTTTATAAATGACATATTTTCACGGTTTCAGGGGCAGATTACCATCACTGTCCTTGCCCACTGACTTTTGAACACAACAGCGGGCGAGCATTAAAATGAATACTATTGGACTACAAATTGCAAGTGAACAGTTACATATATAAATATATATATTGTGTATTTATTCTTACTCTATTTTCTTATTTTTCTCTTCTTATTTTTTTATTCTGGGATTAAGTGATTAGGTTTATTATGACATTTTTTGGAGAGCTGCTTGAAACCTACATTTCTCCTAGAGTTAACAAAGTGTCTATTTTGGGTTATCTAATAACAAGCTTACTTTTCTCCCTAAATAAATGAATAGGATGAATAAAATATGTTTAAAAATGATATTTGTAGCTAAGATTTATGGAAAGTAAAAATGCATTTTTTGGCTACTTGATCATTTTAAAGTGGTATTGTTATCGGTTAATTAAAGTATCTTATGCAAATAATATGCAAATGGTTTTGACGGCGTCTCTTCAGGGTCTCGCTGGAAAGTGTCTACCGTTGCAATTCACTTTTAGCACACATTCCCGCTAAAGTCTCACGACGCTTCGCATGTAATGAATAACAGGAATCACGCTCGGAGCCGCCGCCGCCGCTCCGCTCGTCGCTCACGCTGCCGGGAAACGATGTCCAAAGGTTCGTTTTAATATTTTTGGACCTGACAAAAAACCTGTCTCAGACATCCACTGAGAAATCTCAGCTGGCGGTTATTCCGCCAAATGTTCTTGAGGGCAAGACCGGATGCAGGCTAACAGTTCTGACTGAGGAAGACGGAGCGGCGTCACCGACGAAAGGGAGACCTGGTTGTGGATGGCGGCGGCGGCGGCGGCGGCGGCGGTGGGCCTCCCTGTCCCATCCCCTCCCTCCCTGGTGTGGAAACGGCATAGCTGCAAATATGAGTCACAGATTTTTGGCTTCTGGGACGAGCACTTGACAGTCTCAAGCCTCGCCAAGGAGTGGCGGAGTGAGTAAGGGGACCCGTCAGGTATTTCTTGATACGGGGCCAACATCAGTCAAGCCCAACCTCGCTGCAGCCTCCGGGCGACGGTGTGTGAGTGTGTGATATGTGTGTGTAGTGCAGACGGATGAGCAAAGAAAGAAAGACAAAAATGAAAACGGCGAGGGAGAATGGTCGGGGCGCGTCGTCGCCGTTCTCGCCTCACACATGGAAGTGTTGCGACGTCTCGGGATCATGCATAATTCAGCATCACGGAATAATTGCCAGGCTGAGATCGTCTAAAAATAATCCAAATGCAGCTACAAATTGCACAACGTTTGGAGGCTGCAGGAAGAACTGCTTTCAGACATTCCCAAGTGTGTGTGTGTGCGTGTGCGTGTGTGTGTGTCGGCAGGCCGACACATCTGGGCGCCATGTTGAGGATTTCGGTCTTCTGGTCAGCAGAAATGCGAACACACTGAGAGGATGTCATGTTCCCACAAGCCCCATCCTTGCCGTGGCACGACTACTGACACAACAATTGGACTTGCATGACTCCCCGCACATGTTTCATTTCATTTTGGGGGTGGGGGTGGGGGGAAGGTCACCATAAAAGAATAAAAGCTTAAAAGATGACAAACGATGCTCCTCTTCCTGCAAACGTTTCCATCCGTGCGACATTGACAGGCCCGAGAACAAAGTCGTATGTGCCGTGTGTGTTTTTGCAGAGCTGTAAATCATATCGCCAACCTCGAACGTGTAATTATGCAATTTATTTTGGCAGAATTATTCCTGTACCGAAGCGTCTTATTTTTTTAAGCGTCTCCATATAATCAGAGGCCACACAAACGTTCCGGCCACTTCTTTCCTGAAAAGGCCGACAGCGACCCGACCCGAGGCGCTGGTGGCGGAGAGGTGCCGCATCTCCGTCACCGTCGGCGCTGAGGCCTTTCCAGTCGCCAGAATGCAAACGGGAAATCACGGTTTGGAGTAAAACCATGTCCTCGGGGAACAGGGTGTCAGCAGGGACTGCGGTCCGCCTCCCGGGCCGCACCGAACCACAGGACCGCCGCAGAGATCCTACTTTACTGGTGGATCACAGGACTTGGGCCCCACCGGCCTCTCTGCACATACCCACGTACTAATCTGGTGTCCCTGACCCGTTTCCAGTCGAGCGGCGCTGCCCGCCCAACGAGCGAGCTGGGAGAGGAAATCCAGCCCAGATGCCGCCTCTTGGGAACCGTTTGGAGGGAGGGCGGGGGACTCATTTGGAAGGGGGTGGCGGTCACTTGACAGCTGTGGTTTGGGATGATTCTGGAAGAACCGGCGCCGCACGAACAAAGGGCCTCATTTACTGATATGTTCCTCTTTGGGCGTTTGTCCTTACTGAAATAAAGAATGTCTGTTAGATGGCAGAGTGTGTCTAAGCTAGTGCTTCTCAAATGGCGGGGCGGGGCGGGCCCCCCAAGGGGGGCACGGTGAACTGTCAGGAGGGGACTGAGAGGCAGGGAGGCCTTTCCATATTTGTACAGACACGCAAACATGTATGAATTTGACTCTTAACAGACCTTGGACCTTGATAAAAATTAACTGAGAACCACTGGTCCTTGGGTTGGTCATGGGTTGGGTCATAGTGGACGGCTTTTCATTGGCGTTTAATTAGCAAATAAAGCATAACACAAAAAGCATTTAAATGCACACCCTTAAAAAAGCAAACCCTTGTATCAAAGCGATACAAATGCGACGAGCTTCATTAGAAGCGCTCGGTGATTAAGGGGGCAGACAAGTCCAAACATCTACTTGGGTCGATCTGACTGAATCTTTAAAGGACGCATTTCAACATCTCCTGCTTGGACGTCAACAAGTAGAAATCCGCTGTTTACCTCTCCGCTGAAATAAACAGCCACACGTCATTTGCTGATGCCGGGAACGCCAGGGTAGGTTCGATTCCAGGGTATAAAGCACTTTGTGTGCTTTTCCAATACCCATTTCCGTATAGTAGTTGTACCCATAGTTCACATCTCCGATTGGCTTCTGGCTGCCCTGTTCTCGCAAGATCTCATGTGACGAGATGGTACAGTTCTCCCAATATTCTAGTCTGTGTCTATATTGCCATTACAGACTAAAGTTCTTCACGTTGATGGATTCATGAAAAGAATTGTCGACACTACAGTTTTGGGGCAGGACGTGTGGTTCTAGGGTGCTTGGGGACAGCCACCGTCCGTGGGCCGCTTCAAATATCCAAATATCCAATCAGGTCCTGGACGACCAGCAGAGAATGACAAAGACTCTCAGATTATGTAGAAAAATTTATGTAACCAATTAATGCCTTTATTTAATAACGAGCAATTAATTGGTTAGGGTGGTGAGGGGGCTGGGGGAACAGGGCTGATTAGGGTGGGGACTGAGGTTTAATACGGTAGTGGGAGTGGGGGGCAGAGACGTCACTGCAAAGATTCGAATATTGGAATTCATGAGAAAAACTGAACTAAGACGACGTCCGCAAAGATTCGTGCATTGTTTCATTAAGGAACGTTCAGAATGTTCTCTCATCCCAAAAATGTAATTTCATGTCTTCCTTGGCCTGTGCCACACCCCTCCAAGTTATTTGGTTGCTCACAAACAAAGTAGCTAACTAACACACTAGGAAACACTTCAACTCTGTCAGTAATCCACCAAAAGGGTATTTTTCAGTAAAGTTGAAAATCTATTTTCACTGAGACAGTGGAGACTTGGACTGCTTTTTGTGGATATTTTGCTGAACTATGAGTATGAGAACGGATTTATTTATTAGGCAAGTAGTATTCTGGGCCAAAAAAGCCACACTCTTTCCAGAACCGTTGCAAAATGTCTTCCGGAGTAACACGTTGCGGGGCCTTTTTGCTTCAGAGCGCTAACTTTGTGCCTGTTGTGAGAGCATCTAAAGCTGCAATACAAGCCTGTTGTACTGCTTCATTGAAAAAGAGCAACGTTTATGTTCTATACATTCATTACACACACTAATCTATTTCTAATGGCCCGGCTTGCTATGATAGTGTCCAAACCATCACTGACCGTGGAAACTTTACACTGGACCTCAAGCAACGTGGATTCTGTGCCTCTCCTCTCTTCCTCCAGAGTCTAGGACCTTGATCTCCAAAAGAAATGCAAAATTGACTTTTATCACTGAATATAATTTTGGACCACTCAGCAACAGTCGAGTCCTTTTCGTCCTTAACTCAGGTGAGACGGTTCTGATGCTGCCTTTTGTTGAAGAGCTAAAAGCCATGTTTTGCATATGACTGTGCGTGGTAGCTCTTGAAGCACTGACTCCAGCTGCAGTCCACTCTCTGTCAATGGGTTTTGTTTCACAATACTCTCCAGGGTGCAGTTATCTCTGTTGCTTGTACGCTTTTTTTAATCACACCTTTCCTTCCCTGCAACTCTCAAGTTAATATGCTTGGACACAGAGCTCTGTGAACAGCCAGCTTCTTTAGCGACGCTCTTTTGTCACCTTGCCCTCCTTGTGCAAGGGGTCATTGATCGTCTTTTGGGCAACTGTTATGTCAGCAGTCTTCCCCGTGATTGTGTGGCCTACAGGACTGGACTGAGAGAGCATTTAAAGACCTTTGTAGGTGTTTTGAACGAATTAGGTGATTACAACGGGCCACTAGGTGTCCTCAATATTCAACCTTTTCACAATATTCTCATTTTCTGAGATACTGAATTTGGGGTGGTCATTAGTTGCCAGTTATAATCATCAAAATAAAAAAAACGAAACACTTGTCTGTGTGTTATGCAGCTATATAATATACAATAATAATAAAGGCTTACGCTTGTTATGCGCTTTGCAAGCTGATAAAGCTAAATGAGATTCATGTCTACGTCAACAAACATTAACTGTAGAATCAAATCAGGAGCTGAGATGGATTGTCAAACAAGAGCGTCCAGACTTTAAAGCTTAAGTTATGTAATGTATGTTATTAACAGGAACTCAGTGGAAAGTCATGAAATGATTGCAATCTTGTCGAAATAATACGCGGTTGCTGGGATCTACTTTTTCATCCGCCCTGGTAAGTGCTTGATGCCTAAGCGCATCTGCACACTGGTGTTGTTCGTTTATGGTCCGATACTTAGTCCGATTCAGACCGGTATCGGCGATACCGATTCTTTGCAAATTCAAATTTAAAGTCATGTTATTTTAATTGTCGTAGTATAAAGACTGCAAGGCAATGAATTCATTTCTTAATCGATTAAATTATGATTTTAGAGTCAATTAATAATATAATTACATATTTATTTTTTGTAAACCCTGAAGACACAAAAACATTACTACAAATGACTGTATCAAAAGTATCTATCTAGTATATAGTTTTTTTTGGATTTGAGAAAAAGTTTCAGAATTGGCTGGAGACCAGTCCAGGGTGTAGCCGGCCCAGGCACCTGGGATAGGCTCCCTAATGTGGGACCCTAATGAGGCTAAAGTGGCATAGAAGATGCCTGGATGGCATTTGCAGTATCGATATTTCAGTATCACTCCGCACACTCCAACGCACTGCTCAGTCTCAAATACTCCCATCTTAACGGGCATTGCCTGAGACAGCTATAAACACAGGGGATTTGTGTGAACTTTGGCCTGGGTCAAACTCAAAATTAGGACTTTTAATCTCAAAATCTTACATTTTTTAAATAATGTGGCAATAATACCCCATTGTGGTTTTACATGTCTGTGCAAAAAAAAAAAAAAGAGTCTACGGGGCCCCGCCTAGAGACAGGACCAAGCAGAACAAGCCCAGCCTGTCTCCACAACAACCTTTAGCTATCAGACCTCCCAGGTGGGCCCAGGTAGACGCCTCAGGGGGGTCAGCGCCGCCATTGGACCTGAGCTCGTCCCGGCGCGTTATCAAATCTTCTCACTTGATTTGGACTGTAATTATGTCGTAAAAACAAAGTGGCTGTGAAGCCGAGGGCCCGCCAGTGCGATCCGCTTTTCATCGAGAGCGGAGCGCCTTAATTATAGAGTGCGGCGGGCAACCATCTTTCACTGGGCAGCTTTTCCCTTGTGCTCCTTTAAGCCCCGTCGCATTCTTTTATTGTGTGCTAATCACAAGGCAACGCCGGGCTGCCGAAGGTGGATGCGAACGCCGGCCCGTACACATCCCGCACACCCCGGAGCGGCGCTTGTAGGCGCTAATGGAATATGATGCCCGCGCCGTACCCGATGATACGCCTTTCACGCCACAAAGGTATTCAAATGCGAGGCCTTGCATAAAAGGACGCGCTGTTCTTTGTGCACAAGCGAGGTTAGACAGATAAATGAGGCAACGTGACAATAGATGACCAAACGTCATCAAAAGACATCACCAGAATGAAGATGCCGGCAAATAAAACTTAGATCTTCCTTCCTCCCCCGTGGGATTTTATTTCTGTGTCATTAACTTAAGAGACGGCCATGAAACACTCCACATCTATGAGCCTTATAAGGAAATCATCTCCTTTCATCTGCTTTTCAGGAAAGAAGATGGGCACCGCGTGTTTGCTCAGTGCCTGTGACAGATTCCGCATGGTATCTTCACCGCACCTGGCGGAGGAGGACGCCAGATGCCAAAGCAGGCGGCGTATGGACACTTCATTCGGTACACGGCCTAATCACTTCCCGTGCACAAACCTTTCCCGTTGTGGAGGCAAAGAGGGACAAAACAACGATAATGGCGTACCTCCTCAAGGCCGAACGAGGGCAAATAACACCAAAACATCCACGTGTGTCACGGTCGACAATGTGAAGTAATAGAAAAGTCCTCATTCCTCATCGATTGTGTGACGCCAGGCCGAGGCTTTTGTGTTCCCCACCGAGAAGCGGTCGTTTCAGCCTTGCAGCCAACTGGAAATGTCTTGTAAGAAAAGCCTTAAAGCCCCCAAACATAAAAGCTTTCACGAAGGATGGGGCGTGGTGCTGCTTTCGTGTGGAAAGTTCAACGTGAAGATACATGAAAACGAAGAAAAAAAAGGTACCCGGGTCTTTAGTGGGGACACTGTGAGAGCCTGTACCGTTAATGATCGCTGTTTTGTGGTATACTGTTTTGACATATTAGTCAAAACAGGTTATCATGATAGTGAAAAAAAAAGTCCTCTCATTTCATGTGGAAGTGGTAAGTTATTTTGCTTTTTAAGCGGCATGGAGAATCGATGGATGAAAGTTTATCTATCCATCTATTTTCCGTGCAGCTTATCTTCATTAGGGTCACGGGGGTATGCTGGAGCCTATCCCAGCTGACTTTGGGTGAAAGGTGGGGAACACCCTGGACTGGTTGCTTGTCAATCACAGGACCTTTAGAGTCGCCTGGAGAGAATTATGAGGGGAACTAGATCTTCCAGATCTCCAGACTGAAGAATTTCAGCCTAATTGGCTAGCTAGAGCGAGGCTTGAGTCCTTGCCACCCTGCAGCAAGAGAGCTGAGAGAGCTTCTGGGCCACCTCAAGGGCCGCATGTCGATAGATTGCACATAAAGGCGGTAATCTTTAAGACTGTTAGTTGCAATTCCGCAGGCGCCCTGGCTAACTGGTCTTCTGGTTCTTGGGACACTAATTGCGGAAATCCATTTACCGTGGTCAGGTTTGGAGCGAATTAACCGTTATAAACGAGGAACGGCACATTTGCCTTTAAATACTGTATATGTATAATTTTGATTAATATAAAGATGAGAAGATGGAAAAAGGCAATAATTGGATCCCAATATGTCTTATTTCGGTATAGTAGAAGTGTAAAAGGTCCAAGTGGTACCAGCCCATAAAAGGTAGAATGAAGTTAGCTAGGTCATGTCATTGTTCTGTCAATGATCACAACACGACGTGAGATGTGTGCTTGTGCAGCACGGAAACAACGCGTGCTGATGCTGCTCTTCTCACGTTGGAACAGACTGCGGCAGGAAGCGTTACGACGCCACCGAGGAGTCGTAACGCTGATTAACAGCTGCCTCTAATTAAAGATCAATGGAGAGTCTTTCAAAGGTGATTTGTTACATAAATTAGGATGCCCACTGTCCATTAATGCCGTCCGTGTCGCGCCAACAGATTGGGCTGCTCGCCATGTTCAGGCACGGCGGCCAGCCCAGCGTCGACTTCATCACGGCCGACTCGTGATGGCTGTTAATGGACGGGCATTTATTGGGCCGCGCGCTAAAATGTCACTCATCCGTCAACGGGGCGGCCAGATGTGCCTGACAATGCTTGGCTGTTACTTCATGGAACAAGCGAGACGTACAGTGGTCGTCTTTCTGAGGCCGTGAAGACGATGAGGTCGTCGCATTTAAACAACCTCACATGCATTTCTTTGCCGGCTGACCGCGTCACATTGGGATGCCAATTTGAGTCACCCACATCCAGTTGGGAGTAAAATTTACTCTGTTAGAAAGTTTTAAGTATAGACTCAAATTACGGACACCTAGTGGCCAATGCAGAATTCTACATTTAATTTTTCTGCAGCTTAATTCCTTGTAGTCATCTCATTTATGGTCCCAGACATAACCACAGCAAGGGAATTTTCCCGAAGTAGGATTCTTGATTGGAATATTCTTGCAGTTAAAGCATTGAAAAACTGTTTGACGAAATGCAATTTACCATTAGAGCCTTGTACACACACGAAACACCCCTATAGTTACCTTTACGCAAATTTTTTTTTTTTTACTGCCCATCGGTCAACTAATGCACAACCTACGGCATCACTGCCAGGACATGAGACCAAGCCATGGCTTAAACATTAGCAAGCCAACTATGCCTTTAATTTATTCCTGGTGAAGAAGGTCAAATTTTTAGTCTAGGTACATTTATATATTTAAAAAAAAAGTTCTGATTGTAGGTTTAACCTTAGTTATCAGCCCCAAATGTTTAACCCATTACCAAGAAAAATCGCAAAACAGTTCCTGTGTCTTTAAAGTTCAGCATGCCGGCCGGCCGCGTTTGCAAGTTACCTTTGAGATTTTAGCAACGACCACCACTCAGCCTTCAAACCAACAAGCACTGAAATAAATCTGACACGGAAATTATCCATGACATTTCCAAGCATCTTGATGCAGTGGACTATTTGAAAGAAATTATAAATGCAGTCAAGGCAATGAAGGTTACTTTTTTATTACACAAACACTCCCCACTTAGTGTCTACCCTGCAAGACAAAAAGCAGAAAGTCAGATTTTTTTTTGGGAGGGGGGGGGGGGTGATAAAGTTATTCAACCAGTCACTTACCCAAGTTTGTCCAAAGCGCCAAGGAACTTTAGAAACTTGACCTTTGTGCTTGGAAAAATTGTAGTCACTTGGATTTCGTCTAAAGTTTGAAACCCGCCAACGACGGAACTGTCCAGGCTGCACCAGGTCCTGAGTGGTTCCTTCATTTAGGTCGTTCCTGCCAGGGTCTGCAGGAGCGTCATCTTTGTCAGCGTTTTCATAGTGGACGTCATGGTTGTAGTTCCTGCCTCGCTCAAAGCTGGTGCTGAAGTGGGACAGTGTACCTTGGGGATACTGGCCGGTCAGGAAGTTGTAGTCGATAGGGTAGGGGAGAAAGCCATACTGGAACGGCGGCATAGGGAACCTCGGACCAGTTGGAGCTGCCGTGTCGAAAGGAAAAGGCTGCGGAGGAAGAGGAAGCAGTTGAGGGGCACCTTTAGTTTTAGTCTCCCTCTCATCTTGACCGTGCTCAAAGCTCTTCTCCATGCGGAACAGCTCTCCTGGCTGATACTGGGGCTTGAAAGGTGGAAGGGGAGGTCTGGGAATCATATCACTTGGAAAACCCGGAGCCTCGTGGCCGCCATGTGCAAAAGAACCAGTGACCCCAGGTGCTTGCACAGCAAAAGAGCCCGACATGTCAGTTTCATCTGAAGGGCTCAAGACGGCAGAGTCAAGAGAACCAGGAACTTGCCGAGGATTGCCTAGGAGAACACCACACTAGCATTAGAAACAACTCGTAGGAACCAGCAGGAGACTTAAGGTTACCAGAAGGCGGAAGAGCTACACGTGCTGGCTGATAAGGTCCATCATATGACACTCTGGGCTTTGCTCCAGAAACAGACAGCTCAGGTGGGAACACAGGCTTTGAGGCTTGACTACTAGGGAAGGACCTGGGATCTACACAGAAAAATAATGACCATTTCTGCCAATAATCATAATCCCATATTAGCAATAACCCAGTGGCGCATATACTGTACATATGCATGTAAACAGGCTTCAGAAACCGGATTAACTGCATGTAAATAGTCATTGGGCACCACATGGCAACGAGCTCATCCAGCACGCCCGGTCTAGAATCAGGAGTGTAAACCGTCTTTCTTACACTTCCAATCCAATACCTCGGGAGCAACCACAACACCGGTAATTCATCACCGATTGTATTGGTTTCTCTTTGCACTCAGATGTTAGTGGTGCAGACACATGTGCAGCTTTCTCAAGCGTTCTTGGCAAACCTTGTGTCAAAGGTTACAATCAAAAATGAAAAGATGTAAACAAAAAAAAAATTTTTTCCATTTACTTCAGCTTCAAGGTTTGTAAATTGTCCCAAGATGACCTTCCAGAAATTAGGTTCATGAATAGGACTTTCAATCCCCTACTTTGTTATTTTTCACTAAACAAACTAACCTAAGCTGAGCAGTAATACCGGTTTCAAGCATTACTACGGAAAGAATATTGGTTCAAAACGATACCGTACCTTGCCTAAGCGGGTGGGAGTAGGCAGCACCAGTCAGCAGAAGAAGCAGGAGCCAAGCTCTGCTTGAAGAACAAACATGTCAGCAATCAGAAGACGACGCCACGCAAAAGAAGCCTTACCCCAAGGCGACCCAAACAGTCATGATGCCAGCAAAGGAGCACGTCGTGATGCCAAACCTCCATGGAATGTTTAAAACAGCCAATCCTGACACATCTTAACCAATCAGCACGCGGCGACTTAACGAGACGCGGCCGGGCGTCATCAGGTAGACTCTCTCTTTGATCGCCTCTCGATGAGTTCCACCTGTGGCAGCTCTACCAAGTCCACACATTGACAACTGGAATTGTACCACGTGAGGACGCAGCTGCTCGCTGACCATCAGAACATTTGCCTAATTAGCATCCCCCTCGTTTGGGGCCCGATCACAGCCAGTCATGACATGTGTCAATCAAAGTGCTTGACCACACGGGGCGTCGCTTCCAGCCGTCGCCTCCTGTCATTGACTTTGTCCTTTTTGGCTCGTTAGCTGCAGTCTTCCCAGTATTCCCACTCTTGTTGCCTCTGAAAAAGGGTGTGAGGCCACACTTGCTGGCCACTTCATTAGGTACACCATCTATTAGAACAGGAATGTCCGGGGGCCATTTGTGACCCATTGCTGTATATTTAAAAATAATATAATATATAATTTTACAAGCACAAAAACCAGCAAAAATGGAAAAAACAGCAAAATAAAGTTGAAATGTTAAGAAAAAAAAAATGAGAAAAAGTCGTAAATTCACGAGAATAACGTAACATCATAAGGAAAGAATGTAATTTTTAAATATTAAAGGGTAAAAGCATTTCTTTACAAAATTGGGTTGCAAAAAAACTTACGTGTGACGTGAATAAATTCAAAATATCATGGCAATAACGTCAAAAATAGGAGAAGAAATACTTTCATTCATTCATTCATTTTCTATGCCGCTTATGCTCATTAGGGTTGCGGGTATGCTGGAGCCTATCCCAGCTGGCTTTGGTCGAGAGGCGGGGTACACCCTCAAAATTCTTATAAAGTCAAAATATTAAGGAAAAAATGAATTACAATTTTCCGAGAATGCATTTGTAGTTAGGAACAATGCAATCATTTTAGGGCCACACGGTGGATTAGTGGTTAGCACGTTGGCCTCGCAGTCAGGAGGTTCAGGGTTTGAAAATCCGTTGGGCATTTCTGTGTGGCGTTTGTGAAAATAAAACTTCATATTTGGAAAACAAACAACAAAAATGAGGAAAAAAACTGCAAAAACCAAAATCCATTCTAATAATGTTTTTCACTTATAGCAAAAAGGCAGTTTTTAATGGTTCACTTCCAATTGTAGTGCAATAATACATACTAATAAGTAATATTATCAAGTAATAATAATAAAACTTAAGTAAAAAGTCCAGTCCTGTGTGTTTTTATCACTCCCACTGTGTTGTGTTGAAAACCAGCATGGCATGGGAGAGGAATGATCTGCGCAGTCTTTCAGTGGAGCAGGACAGTGACAGTAATCTGCCACTGAAACTGCACTTCTGTTGGGAAGGACATCCTTAGAAACATCATAATGCTGACTTTGTATTCATTTAACAATGTTCTATATTGCAAAGGTGATTGGCAACTTCTCCGCACTCAGCATTATTATTATTTTTAGTAAAATTCTCATTTATAGCAGGGGCTCGCAACGTTTCTACAAGAAAAAAGATATAAAACAGTCCAAAACAGTGTATAAAAAATAAAGCCAACAATCATTATTGAATTATTATGATTACATTACTGAATAAATAATTATTTATTTCATCTAAATCATTATAATTTGAATTCAGTATTGAGGCTTAACGTGCTTATGAAACAAAAAAACATAACAAAAGGGAAGTACTCAGTTAATAAAACATGATAAAACAATAAAAACGGGGTGAAACGGGGTGGTGACTCAAATAAAAAATACGTAAACTGACAGGTGGGCTGCAAGATCGGCTAGAAACACGAGTGAGATAATAATCGCTTTTCTGTAGTTTATTTTGTACTAAACACATTAAACCACTGTGGTATAGCTCAATGCTAAATATGGCAATTATTATTATTATCATTATATTATTACTATTATTTATGTGATCTATATTTATTTTCTATGTAATACAATGTAACTTTTCATTGTTAAATGTAATCATTTCTATCATTATGGTTTATTTAATGTAATATATGATATTATTTATTTGTTAATTTTACGTAATAATTCCTCACATGATTATTCCTTTGTTAATGATCACTTGAATAATTATCTTCAGTGGGATGTTTGGTGCAAAACGTTTACTATTTCGACTTTTTTTCCCGAGGTTTCACGTTTCTTTGAATGTGTGGAATAGTCCCTAAAATGGCTCGGATGGACCCGGACGGTGCCGGCGTACCCGGCGCGTCGTCCAAAAGAGGAGCCGGGTGTCAAAGTTTGGCGTGAAAGGAGTGAGCGGAAGGCGAGCCAAGTCAGGACACGTCTGCGTGAAAGCGACGTGCAGAATCCATAAAAGACATGCAAATGTGTTTGATGGTGGCACATGCCTTCATTAAGATCTCATTGCTCCCCACGCAGCTTGAGACGCTGCCAAATGTGCCACGCTTCGACATTGTAACAATTTCCGGCACTCCACATGTGTATATCCTGCCTTTCTAATCAGAATTCTATTTTGTGTCTCAAAAGGGGCTCCATTCAGGCGCACATTAGCAGCCCTCGTCAGCCGTAATGTTGCCGCTCGGGGCCACAGGCCACCAGCTGCATCCACTTGTCACCGCTTTGCCGCATATGACTGACTGTTGGTGCGTCTGTTTGTCTGACTGACTGCAGAATGACTGCATTGACTGTGCGTGCACGAAAGTGACTGCGTGTAAAGGTCTGAAGGTAGCTCAAGTGACGCTGCTAGCGTCGTTTCAAGTCTTTACAGCCCGAGTGTCCAAGGTTGCTGATGTGATGCGAGCGGATGATACTCCCAGCATCGGCCATCTTGACTCACACGCTCATCATTCATGATTTATAATCATTTTTCATTGTTTTCTGCACATAAAACTATGCACGAATGTATTTTATTGTCATCTTTTGGCCGCCTGGAACAGATTTACATTACAGTGGACCCTCCACTGGTGTGTTTGGCCTCAGTTTGTGTGCATTCGTCAGTTAACGTACAATATGGCGCGCATCTTGTCGTTGTTATTAATAGATGGAACCTATATTAAGAAATCGCCAAGGGAAAGTCACATTTCCAGTAGCTCTGCAAAAATGTCACTGATGGAAAAATGTACATGAGTTATCGCATGAAAACATGTAAGCTTGAAACTGCTTCGAAATGTAATTACAAACACTTTTGCATATGAAAGCGCAACCGGACACAACACTAACTGGGCTACTTACCGTATTTTTTGGACTACAGAGCCAGCCTGAAATATAAACCACACCCACAATTTTTTTTTTAGAAAATGTGCTTTTTTTTTTTTTTTTTACATATATTTGCTAAACCGGACTAGATGCCGTGGACATATATCGGTCCGTTAAAAGAAGACACAGGTTCTGTGAATGCTTATTTATGTACTTTTTTTCCAAACAGTGCCTGTAACACGGCAGTAAAACGGCAGAAAAGTCATTGTTTCTTTTATTCTCTTCCTGTTCACTGAAACCACTGAAGTCGTCTTTTTCAGTCATCTTAGAAGAGTTGAAGAGCCTCAGAACATCTCGGTCACAAACTATTTTAGCCTCTCTGTCACTTTCAGTGTCGCCTGCCATCTCCATGATGAGGTTGTGAAACTAAAAAATATTTTGCGTTCGTGCTGAGTTTTTCTTCGAGTGCGTCAAAAACTAGCGTTTTAAGCATTAAGTTTGAACAAGTTTTTGTTTCACATTTAAACAAGTTAAAAGTAGAAAATTTACGAGATTTAAAGTCGTAATTTTACGAGAAAAAAAGTCGTACTTTAACCTCTGACCCAGGTCAAGAGTCACACAAGCCCCCTGTGTTTATAGCTGTCTCGGGCAATGCCTGTTAAATGAAGCATTAAAATCCTCAAGATTTTGAGAATAAAGTCGTAAACTGACGACAATGATGTTTTAAATTTACAAGAAAAGATCGTCATATTACGAGAGTAAAAATGTAACTTTACTGGAATAAAAGTCGAGAAGTCATAATGCAGTATAGGCATTTGTACGCGTACATTGTGTTAGTACGTGAGGGTAACGGTGAGATGATGCTAATCATGATGCTAACCCAAGCTAACCTGTTTGTGACCAGCGGCTCTGTTTTGCTGTCTTTTTTTTTCTCCTAAATTTACGATTTTAAATCTCGCAATATTACGATTTTTAATCTCAGAATCTTGAGTTGTTTTTAAAAAATCTATACTTTAACCACATCGTGTCATAAGCCGCAGGGTTCAAAATGTAGGAAAAAAGTAGCGGTTTCTACTCCGTAAAATACGGTATATGAAATGTAAACAAAACCTGTGGGAGTAGAGGAGGCTCTCCAGAAAGGGTTGGAGCGTATAGCAAAGACCTCCTCTCCTTTTGCAAAAGACAAGTTCCGACTCAGGTTGTGTTCTTTGTCTCTTGTCTTCCTGCTGGTGTGCGTCCTGCCGAGCGGCGACTCACAAACACACGTCATATTTGCGGTGCAATAACACATAATTAGGTAAAAAAAACAAAGTCCAGTCCCATGTGTGTTTTTATCACTGCCCTTCTGTGTTAAAAAGTGTGAGGGAGGAATTATCTTTTCAGTCTTTCAGTGGAGCAGGACAGTGATCGTAATCTGCCACTGAAACTGCCCCTGTGTTGGGAAATGATGCTGTTCATTGGATGATGCTGATGAAAAGGAGCCTCCTCAGTGTCTGTACTGTATATCTATAAATATATATATTCGAGATTCGAACCCTCAACCTCCTGACTGAGAGGCCAACGTGCTACCCACTCAACCACCGTGTGGCCTTGGATAGATTCGCTAGATTTCCAACATTTGTATGGGAAACATTAATTCTAGGATATGTTAGAAGTTATTTCAGTTTCTTCTTAAATAATCTTCATGAAAGATACGCTAAAAATCTCATTTTCCAAAATGGCAACTTTATTTGTTGTCTTTTTTTCTTTGATATTTCAATTTTATGATACTAAAATGACAAACGAATTTTTCCTCATAATTTTATTATATTATATACAATTATTATACTTTTCTTTTTATTAGAATTTGACTTTTTTCTCTTCATATTATTCTCGTAAAATTACAGCAGTTTTTTCCATTTGTGCTGTTTTTTAACTTCATTCTGGTAACACCGTAATTTTTTCTGCAACTTTATTTTCCAAAATGAGAACATTTTTGTTTTCTTTGTTTCTGGTTGAAGTAGGACTTCAAAAAAAAAGATATTTTTTGTTTAAAAGGTCAGCTTTATGTTACTAAAATGACAAATGAATTTTCCTCATTGTAAAATTGTGACTTTTTTCTCTTCATATCTTCATATTTGGACCTTATTATATTATATTGGACTTCATTATTACTAATATTGTTCTACAAAAATTACAGTTTTTTTTTCCATTTCGGCTGTTTTTTTTCTTTGTTCTTGTAAATTTTGTTGTATTTACGACATTATTGCCGTAACATTTTGACTTTATTCTCGTAACATCCTAACCTTTTCCGCAACCTAATTTTCCAAAAATGACAACTTAATTTGTTGCTTGTTTTTCATTATATTACCACTTAAAAAAAACAACTTTTTCTTTCACATTTCAGATTCAAGCCAGTAAAATGTTATTATTTTTCCTCATAATGTTTTTTTAATTTGTAAAAGTATGACTTTTTTTTCTTTTTCTTTCCTTTTTTCTGCTGAGTTTTCCATTTTGCTGTTGTTTTGACATTTTCTTATTAAATTGTATTTTTCGAATGTGCCGTGGGCCGATAAGAACAAAACAAAACACGGGGGCCGCAAATGGCCCCCGGGCCGCACTTTGGGCACCCCTGTGAGCATCCTGTCTGATTGTGCTTTAATTCTATCTCAAGCGCGTCAAAGCCTTGCAGAGAGAAGCTGTCAGTCTTTTTGGTCCAGTAAAAAAAAGGGGCTTCGGTGTAACAAATTGAGCACATTTTGATCCAAATCTGCAAGATTGGCCCCCCCACCCCTTCCACCTACCCCCTCATCCTGTGCATCACATTCCCCAACAAATGGAATGCAGAGAAGTCAATTATGATGGATCAATAATTCAGCATTCCCAATTATTCTTTAATTGTAAGACGGCGTATCATCCAATCTGACTGCGGGGACGCGTGTTGTTACCCTGCAGAGCTTTGGCTGATTGTTTGCATGAGATTAGATGTGTGTATCAAGCAAAAGATCAGCGCAATGTCACACAGCCTGGGATCGCCGGCAAACACACACAGCGACGCGCCGCACGCACGCACGCACGCACGCGCCCCGGCGGGCACGCGCGGTGTCTTAATGACACAAACACATCACATAAAGCCAAATGCTGCCACTAAAATTTGCATGGTGCTCAGTAATGCATTAGTGAACATCACTTGGCAATCTGTTCATACGGGCTTAATTGGATTTTAATACTGCCTCTGATCTTGTTTTCTAATTAACGGCGGTGGCTGGCAACCAAGCAGAACCGTGCACCCAGCGACACCTTTGATCCCCACCATATGGACTTCCTCCAAGCACCGGCACAAAAATCCCTCACCTAGACGTGGGCGAACACAACCCCCCCCCCACCCCCCCTTACCCAAATCAAAATGGATGGGGGGGACGGGAAGGGGTGGGTGTTTGTTGGGGAGGGCTGGCGTCGGTGGCGGCATGTGTCATCCCGCCGGCTTTCCTATTGATTCATTTCTCTTACAATCACTTGTGATCACAGATACATTAAACATGAGGGGGGGGGGGGCTTAATGCATGTAGTTTATCACGACCCCGCCCCCCTTCCCCTAGCTACGGGGACATGTCAATAGGCCCTCTTAATGTGTTTACTGGTCCCCTCGTGGCCACTGCTTTATGCTTTTGATGAAGGGCTGCCAAACGCGTGTCCTTGCTTGCTTCCCGCCTTTGGCAACTTTGGCCGTCCCTTAAAGAGACAGCGCGCGTTTCACTTCTCAGTGACGGCTGGCTACTGGCAGGCTAGCGCCCAGTTTCAACACCTCAGGCCACTAGCGAAAGGTAAGGCTACTTATGAGGCTGCCGCCACTGCTGCTGTTTTGGTTTTTCGGTTAGGAAAAGATAACGATAGGCGTAGTGTTCCTCTCCATGTTGCTATGTGAACAGCATATCAGTGCTTCAAATATCTAAAACACAGATGTAAGTATTACACGTCATCGGGAATACTGGAACACAGATTTTGAGTCGTAATAATTTCGAGAATAAAAATCGTAGTAAAGACATTTTTTTATAAAATGACCTTTGACCCAGGCCAAAGGTCACACAAAGACAGTCCCCTGTCTTTATAGCTGGGCCACATTAAAAAAATCTATGAGTTTGAGAATAAAAATCAAAATATTACGAGATTAAGAGTCATAATTTTACGAGAATAAAAATCGTAGTAAAGAAAAAATGTTATAATATGACCTTTGACCCAGGCCAAAAGGTCACACAAGTCCGCTGTCTTTATAGCTGGGCCACATTAAAAAAATCTATGAGTTTGAGATTAAAAATCAAAATATTACGAGATTAAGAGTCATAATTTTACGAGAATAAAAATCGTAGTAAAGAAAAAATGTTATAATATGACCTTTGACCCAGGCCAAAAGGTCACACAAGTCCGCTGTCTTTATAGCTGGGCCACATTAAAAAAATCTATGAGTTTGAGATTAAAAATCAAAATATTACGAGATTAAGAGTCATAATTTTACGAGAATAAAAATCGTAGTAAAGAAAAAATGTTATAATATGACCTTTGACCCAGGCCAAAAGGTCACACAAGTCCGCTGTCTTTATAGCTGGGCCACATTAAAAAAATCTATGAGTTTGAGATTAAAAATCAAAATATTACGAGATTAAGAGTCATAATTTTACGAGAATAAAAATCGTAGTAAAGAAAAAATGTTATAATATGACCTTTGACCCAGGCCAAAAGGTCACACAAGTCCGCTGTCTTTATAGCTGGGCCACATTAAAAAAATCTATGAGTTTGAGATTAAAAATCAAAATATTACGAGATTAAGAGTCATAATTTTACGAGAATAAAAATCGTAGTAAAGAAAAAATGTTATAATATGACCTTTGACCCAGGCCAAAAGGTCACACAAGTCCGCTGTCTTTATAGCTGGGCCACATTAAAAAAATCTATGAGTTTGAGATTAAAAATCAAAATATTACGAGATTAAGAGTCATAATTTTACGAGAATAAAAATCGTAGTAAAGAAAAAATGTTATAATATGACCTTTGACCCAGGCCAAAAGGTCACACAAGTCCGCTGTCTTTATAGCTGGGCCACATTAAAAAAATCTATGAGTTTGAGATTAAAAATCAAAATATTACGAGATTAAGAGTCATAATTTTACGAG
Source organism: Oostethus manadensis (assembly GCA_024372805.1). NCBI lineage: Eukaryota > Metazoa > Chordata > Actinopteri > Syngnathiformes > Syngnathidae > Oostethus > Oostethus manadensis. The sequence continues at coordinate 4,074,340 of QODF01000058.1, forward strand.
AATAAAAATCGTAGTAAAGAAAAAATGTTATAATATGACCTTTGACCCAGGCCAAAAGGTCACACAAGTCCGCTGTCTTTATAGCTGGGCCACATTAAAAAAATCTATGAGTTTGAGATTAAAAATCAAAATATTACGAGATTAAGAGTCATAATTTTACGAGAATAAAAATCGTAGTAAAGAAAAAATGTTATAATATGACCTTTGACCCAGGCCAAAAGGTCACACAAGTCCGCTGTCTTTATAGCTGGGCCACATTAAAAAAATCTATGAGTTTGAGATTAAAAATCAAAATATTACGAGATTAAGAGTCATAATTTTACGAGAATAAAAATCGTAGTAAAGAAAAAATGTTATAATATGACCTTTGACCCAGGCCAAAAGGTCACACAAGTCCCCTGTCTTTATAGCAGTCTCAGGCAACGCCTGTTATGACGAAGGGTCAGATTTCCAGAATAAAGTTGTAAATTTATAACAATAACGTTGTACATTTACGAGAAAAACTAAAGGGTAAAGTCGTAACTTTACGAGAGTAAAAGTCGGAATCGTAAAAAAAAAGTCATGATATTACCTTTGACCCATGCCAAAGGTCACATAATGCCCTCTTCATAGCTGTCTCAAGCAATGCCTGTTACGATGAAGTATTCAAATCACCAGATTTTGTGATTAATAACGCCGTACACAGAACAAATTAATATTTCAACCTTATGCTACTATCTGAAGGTCGACGCTTTGCGGCCTTGATGGAAAATCGGTAAGTCACATCATCAATAGAGTGACGGGAAGTCTTGCGGAGCGGATCTTAGCATGTTTACGTTAAATGTTTTATCCTCACAAGGTCATTTGAATTGATTGGAAACATCATTCATGGTAATTATAATGAATACATTTGGTGACTCACAAAATCATCAAGGAGCATGACAAGACGGAAATTTGCTCCAGGGTCACATGCTAACATTCCTATCATGCAAGTGTAAAAATAAGTTTACCACTGTTCCGTTTTTCTTCAACCTCCTTTAGTGTTGCACAATCGAACGAAGATCGATTGAAAAAGGTTCTCTTCTTCAGTGTGGAAGTGGTGAGTTTTTGGGTTCTTTTTCCTTCCCTACTCTGTTTGAAACACTTCGTTAAGTTCAGAAGTAAATTGAAGAGGCTCACCAGTTAGCTTTGTAGCTTGTTATGCTAGTGGTGGCTGTCTGTTGGGTCGCTGCGGTGATCCTGTAGCCTGCGCAATGAAAAAAATTAAAGGAGCGTAATTGTGACTGTAGGGTTGTTATTTCATGTCTACGGGGCTCTAATAATGTTAAAACCCGTATTTAGAAAGTCATGAACAGGTTTTCTATGCTGTAACTCGGAAAATATTCTGTTTCCTACTTGGCTGCATGTAATTAGACATGGCATGTCCATCAAAACAAGTTCTCCTCCCATTCCGTGTGGAACTGGTACGTTGGTGACTTCTTTGTCCTTCTTCCCCACTCCATTTGAAACCCCTTCTTAAGTTTAGAATAAGTTAATTGGAGGCTAATTAGTTAGTGGCCATCTCTTGTGTCCCTGCAGTGATCCCGTAGCCTGCGCAATAGCAATGTGGTGTAAACAATGAATAACAGGTGACTATAGGGGTGCTATGTCATGTCTACAGGGCTCTAAAAGTGTTAAAACTTGTACTTAGATAGTCATGAACCGGTTTTCTATGCTATAACTAACTAGGAAAAAATTCCGTTTATTATTTTTGAATCCTACATCGCGGAAATGTACTTTTCTCGATTGGGTCTGGTACCAGTTAATTATCATTATAAGCGAGAGACTGGTATCAGCAAATAAACTTCCCGAGCCTTTCCTTAACCCAAATAACTTTTGCAGGCTATTCTAACGTGTGGAGAGTATGTTGGAGAGCCTTGAGATGATCAGGTGAGACATGGAGGTCGTAGCTTGCAGCCTCTTTAAGCCACCAGCTGCCTGTGGAGCGGCGGCGGCGGACGTGTAGCGTCTCCATTTGAAGACGCCACAAAGACGCTCTTTTAATTCCTAATGTGCTGAGAGGCACTCTGACATCAGATGGCCTTCCAGCACAAAAGCGACGAAGAGCGAAGGTCTAAAATTCTCAGCCGGTGATTGCGCCTTGAATAATGAAGTCTTTTTTTTTTTTTTTTTGGTAAATATGCTGCTTGTTTGTCCTTCACGGGGCAATTATTGAACAACGTGCACGTCGTGTTGTCAAGAGGATGCGCACGTATTGTGGCCGGGCTAATGACGCGCAAGCATGAAGACTAAAGTGGGCTCTTTAATGAAGATGGCCTGTAGGCCTTGTCTTTCTTTTACAGGCAAATGTGCTTTGTTTTCTTTGCCATCCTTAAATGATCAAACTGTCCTTCAACCTTAAAGGTTCTCCTCTGTCAGCCATACACACTTTAAACAAGAAACATTTCATAAACAATTCCGAGCTTCACGTTGGACATCGTAAAGTTTGGCTCCGTGTTGAAGTCAAGCGCCCCAAAAAGTCAAACAATTTGAAGTTGAACCAAGATTTTCTGTAAAAATATGCCCAAAAGATGTCAACACATCCCCTGAGACTTCGGCTTGATGAACATCTACAGGAATGAAGTGAATGCTTCTTATTTCTTGACCAAAAAGGTAAAATGTGACCCTAACCACACAACAGGAAACAGAAAATGGTACTTAGTGCAACCTGATCTAAATCTTAAGACCAGTTGAAAAACTGCTAGAATGGACCTTTTGCACATTTGGATCTTAATGATCCTCCATAAGTAGAGCTACAATATGCAAAAGCGGCGGACAAAAAGCACTTTGAAAAAGTCATTTATTGAAAAAAAAACGATTAGAGTGAAGTAGGTTGTTTATCAGCTGATCCAAAGTTTAAGCCCATAGCTCAAAAAATGACAAAAAACTCTCCAAACCAGAACAAAGATTGTTTGACAACAACAACAAAGACTCAGTAATGAGTAGCTCCACCGTTTGTTAATCACTTCCAAAATTTCTTTGGGCATGCTTGATGCGAGTCTTTCAAGGAAGCTAGTGGGAACATTGCTCCAAGTGGCGAAGGTGGCTTCAACTGGGGCATCAACTGTCTGGAACTGAAAAACTTCCCTTGCCATCCATCCCCAAATGTTCTCTATGGGATTTCAATCAAGGAAACAAGCAGGATGGTCCAAAAGAGTGACGTTATCCTCCCTGAAGAAGTCCTTCATCAAGCGAGCATTGTGAACTGGAGCGTTGTCCTGTTGAAAACCCCAGCTGGTACCACACAGACGAGGCCCTTCAATCATGAGGGATGCCGGCTGCAACATCAGCACGTAACCGTTTTCACTTTGCCAAGGAGAATGAAACACGGGACATTGAAAGGTGGAAAAAAGTTTTATTCCCTGATGAGAAAAATCATAACCTTGACGGTCCAGATGGCTTCCAACGTTACTGGCACAACAAGGAGATCCCACCTGAGATGTTTTCTACCCGACACAGTGGTGCCCAAATGTATGCACCTGCCTAACATAATTATTAGACATAATTATTACACATTTTCTGTAAGCCTTTATGCCTTTATGATCTGTGTCATCTCAGCTGGAGGATTTCCTTGGAGGTGCGTATCATGATGCTTGGTCACGATCTCCTGATGGCAAAGGCAAAGAGATTTCGCGCTTTGAGGGACCGTTGAGTTGCATAACAAAGGCCTCTCGCAGCCTCAGCGCCATTTCTAACTTCTTCAAACATCCTGAGGGTTATGGAACAAATAGTCAAGTGGTACACACAAAAAAAATGTCACAGGCCCAAAGCCGGAGGATCCCACCGGCTGTGCGTCAAGACACGGGATCTTCCTAGGCCCAAATGAAGGTAGTGCAGTCCAAGAACCAACAGAAGCCATCTGCCAGAGAAGACTAAAGTGAGTAAAGCTCTACAAAGGCCTCGTCTCTTTCGACGCCACAAAAGTGGCCGTTTGGAATTTGCAGGGTACCTCCTCACATGGGACATTGAAAGGTGGAAGAAAGTTTTCTCCTCCTTTGATGGTCCCAACGGCTTCCAAAGTCACTGGCATGACACGTTTATCCCACCTGAGATGTTTTCCACACGGCGCAGTCATGATCCTTCAATGTTAAAATGGGGGCAGCCCTCATGACTGTTAAGATCCAGCAGTGCAAGATGTATATTTTTGCACTGGTCTAACTGGTCTTACAATGTTAAAATGCAGCACCTTTGCACAAACCTTTGCACGTGTGTGTGCTGGGAAAGTGTTTGCATGGATACCTACGTCCCTGAGTTTGTCTTCTGTTGGAAAATAACAGCCATTAAGATTATCAATTTGAATTTATTTATATATATTTATTTATATATACATTTATTTATATATAAAATGAAAAATAAAAACAACAAACAGCAGAAATGGAAAAATCAGCTGTAATTTTACAAGAATAAAGTCAAAATATTCAGAGAAAAAGTCAGAATTAATAACACATAACACTGTTATATTATAAGGAAAAAGGCTGGAATATATATTTACAAATTTTTAATTATTAAAACATTTTGTTGGGGTTATAATAAAGTTATAATGTTATGGGAATAAAGTCAAAATATTATGGAAAAAACATAATAAAAAAATACAATGATTGTTTGAGAAGAAAGCTGAAATATTTGGAAACTTAAACGGAAAATGGAAAAATCAGCCGTAGTTAGTATAAAGCATTATAAAGTATAAAGTCAAAACATTCAGTGAAGAATCTTGTAATTTAAGGAGAAAAAGTCATAACTAATAACGTCTAACATTGTTATATTATGAGGAAAAAAGATACAATAAAAATTATGTTTTAAGTCGTAGTATTATGAGAAACAAACCAGCAAAAGGACAAATTTTAATTATTCACAAATTTGGTGGGGGAAAAAATCTTAATATTATGGGAATAAGTCGAAATATTTTGGAAATAACGTAACAATGTTACGAGAAAAAAATACAAAGATTTTTGAAGAAGAAAGTTGAAATATTTAGACAACAACAGTAAAAACGGGAAAAAACATTGATATTAATAAAAGGCTTTTCTCTTACATGACAAAGCTGAAATGCCGAGTGAAAACATGTTTGCCCCCTTAATGGTTTCTTATTTTTTTGCGTGTTTGTCACACTTAAACGTTTCAGATTATCAAACAAATGTAAATATTAGTCAGTGACAACACAACTGAACACAAAATGCAAAATTTTTATTATGAAGGGAGAAAAAAATCCATTGTCCTGTATGAAAAATAGATTTTACCCTAAAGCTAATAAATGATTGGGTCTTCCTTAGCAGCAACAACTGGAATCAAGCGTTGTTGATTACTTGTCTCTTACAGAATTTTGACCCACTCATTTTTGCAGAATTGTTGTCATTCAGCCACACTGGAGGTTTTTCCATCATGAACTGCCTTTTTAATGTCATGCCACAGCATCTCAGTATGATTCAGGTCGGACTCCACCACTCTGTGTTTTGTGTTTTCGCCATCTGTGGATAATGGCTCTCACTGTGGTTTGCTGGAGTCCCAAAGCTTTAGAAATGTCTGATAATAAATAATCAATAACACATTCTCATTTAGAAACTTCATTTTGTGTTTGGTTGCATTGTCACTGAGTAATATTTACATTTGTTTGATAATCTGAAACATTTAAGTGCGCCAAACATGCAAAAAGATAAAAAAATCCCACCACTAAATAAATTGCCAGGAAGGAGTATCGACAGACGTCTGTGTTTTGAGAGCTGCCACTACACGTGACACACGTGTCCGCGTCTCAATGAGGACGTACTCGCTTTTTTGACTCGTTAAACTCGTTTTTACGGCAATAACGAGCAGTAATAATGGTCGCGGCATACTACAGTGAGCGTACATGCAAAGAAAGATGGCGAAAGCAACGAATAAACAGACAGACACTGGAAGAGGCTGATGCGGATAGCCTGATCGTGTCACCTTGATGTAAGTGGATTAAAAGTTGAAACCGTCTTGGCCGGCCGGCAGCAAGTCAGCGGTAATTGGAGACGATAATTAGATGCTGTCATTCCTGATCCTCACATGAAACAGGCAGACACGTCAATTGATCCGAAATGTTCTGGAGCACAGAAAAAAAACCACCCACACAGGTTGGATGGTCACAGAAAGCTACTTATTGGTGTATGTGCACAGTACACCAACTGTACAGTAAATACACACTTGGCCGCCAGGCACCGTCTAATTACATGTTCAAGACATAAGAAGCGGCCAACAAGGAAAATTCCTTCTATCTGGTTCCCATACAGGTACATGCATCAAACGCACGGCGAGGTCCACGGCGGCAGACACACCCAGAGTACTTAGCCCACGGTCATTCTGGCACGCTCTCAGAAGACAAAAGACAAGTCATATCAGCAATGCAACGCGTCCCTCGGGTCACAACTCATCAGCGCAATACTGATGTCACTGCGAGGCTGATGAGCTTGTGTAACTTGAACCTTTTCCTGCACGCCGACGCAAGCACTTGACCTCGGAAAGGTAGCTTTAAAAAAAAAAAAACACCTTACTGCAACAACAACTCACAAAAAGTCCCAAACGCGGACAAGCTGAGCTTCACTAACGGAACATTTTCTGACAGGGGTGCCATTTGCGGCCCACTATGATTTAACAGGAAAAGTAAAAAATTACAAATGGGCAGTCATTTACCAAGAATAAAGTCAAAATATTATGAAAAAAGTAGTAAAAAAATGTATACATTCATAATAAGAATTTTTTTTCAAACCATTACAATAACTTTCTGCTTCTCAATACTGATACTTTTTTTATAACTAACTTTTAAATTTTGATTCAAGTGTAGTTACTATCAGGAAAACCAGAGTATAGAGGGCAAGAACCACCTGCTGTGGCCCAGCAAGGTGCACTGTATTCGGGCGCGTGCTCCGAGCAGTCAGTGTGTTTTAAAGGCGTCGCGCTGGCGTTTCCGGTGGCAGATAAGGTTTTTTGAGTGCTCCATGTTTTTTTTTCCTCCTTGTTTGGAACATTTGGTCCAACTCGCATGCAAAATGTCTCTGAAACAGCAAATGTTTGTTTACAAGCAAGTTCAAGGGAAGTTAACGTCACAGGCAGGAGGAAAAGGGAGCGCTTGGTTTGCTCACCTGCACAGTACAAGTAAAAAATTGGAGGGATTTTTTTTCAATTCATCAGGTTATCTGAGCTATTTTTATTGTTGTCAGCTTTATCACTATGACGTCATAATTCTCTCATACTGACAATTCTCTCATACCGTCTTCGGCGGCCAAATCTGGTTCTTGGGACATTGAATGTCACTTCTCTGGTGGGGAAGGAGCCGGAGCTTCTGGAAGAGGCGGAGACATTCCGACTAAATATAGTCGGACTCACCTCAACCCACAGTTTGGGCTCTGGAAATTCCTTGAGAGGGGCTGGACCTTGTTCTACTCTGGAGTTGTTGCAAAGGAGAGGCGGCAAGCTGGTGTGGGCGTATTAATAGCCCCCCGGCTTGGTGCCTCTGTCCTGGAGTCATCCCCGGTGAACGTGAGGGTTATTTCCCTACGCCGTTGGGCTGGGGAAAGGGTTCTGACTGTGGTTTGTGCGTACGCGCCAAACGACAGTTCAGAGAACCCAGCCTTCTTGGAATCTATCAGAGGGGTTCTGGAGAGCACTCCAGCTGGTGACTCCATAGTTCTACTGGGAGACTTCAACGCCCATGTGAGCAATGACAGTATAACTTGGAGGGGCGGTGGTCATGGCAAAAACTCGGGTGTGGGAGGAGTTTGGTGAGGCTATGGAGCACGACTTTTGGTTGGCCTCGAAAAGGTTCTGGCAAACCGTCCGACAACTTAGAAAGGGGAAGCAGCCCCCAGTTCACACTGTTAACAGGGCTTGCTAACCTCGACTGAGGATATAGTGGGTCGGTGGATGGAAAACTTTGGAGCCCTTCTCAATCCCACTGACATACCTTCTGTAGAGGAAGCAGTCTGAGGATACGTACATGGACAGTTCTATCACCGTGGCTGAGGTATTTGGGGTAGTTAAAACACTCCCCAACGGCAAGGCCTCCAGGGTAGATGAGTTTTGCCTTGAATTCCTCAAGGCTCTGGATGATAAGGGACTGTCTTGGTTGACACGCCTCTACAACATTGCATGGAAGTCGGAAACAGTACCTCTGGGTACCAACTATAGGGGGATCACACTCCTCAGCCCCCCTGGGAAAGTCTACTTCAGGGTTACCTCGGTTACAGGAGCTGCAATGTGGTTTTCGTCCCGGTCACGGAACACTGGACCAGCTCTACACCCTTGCAAGGGTACTGGAGGGTATGTGGGAGTTTGCCCAACCGGTCTACATGTGCTTTATAGACCTGGAAAAGGCATTCGACCGTGTCCCTCGTGGTGTCCTGTGGGGGGTGCTCCGGGAGTACGGGATTGGTGGCCCGCAACTACGTGCCATTCGATTCTTGTACTATCGAAGTCGAGCTTGTTTCCGATGAACGTTGGCCTCCGCCAAGGCTGCCCTTTGTCACCAATTCTGATCATAATCTTCATGGACAGAATTTCTAGACGCAGTCAAGACGTTGAAGGAGTCCAGCTTGGTGACTTTAGGATTTCGTCTCTGATATTTGCAGACGATGTGGTCCTGATGTCCTGTGGTCCTCATCAGGCGGTGACCTTCAGCCTTTACTGGAGCAGTTTTCACCTGAGTATGAAGCTTCTGGGGTTAGACTCACCACCTCCAAATCCGAGGCCATGGTTCTCAGTCAGAAACGGGTGGACTGTACCCTCCGGGTTGGGAGTGAGATCTTGCCTCAGGTGGAGAAGTTCAAGTACCTCGGGGTCTTGTTCACGAGTGAGGGACGGTTGGAGTGTGAGGTCGACAGACGGTTTGGTACAGCGTCGCCAGTAATGCGGTCGCTGTACCGGACCATTGTGGTGAAGAGAGAGTTGAGCCGGAAGGCAAAGCTCTCTGTTTACCGGTCGATCTACGTTCCCACCCTCACCTATGGTCATGAGTTATGGATCATGACCGAAAGAACGAGATCGCGGATACAAGTGGCGGAAATGAGTTTCCTCCGTAGGGTGGCTGGACTCACCCTAAGAGATAGGGTGAGGAGCTCGGCCATCCCGGAGGAGCTCAGAATAGAGCCGCTGCTCCTTCACATCAAGAGGAACCAGTTGAGGTAGCTCGGGCATCTAGTCCTGATGCAGGGAACAAACCGCCTGGACTAGGTGGTCCGATACCCCATACTCCCGGAGCACTCCCCATAGTATTCCCCGAGGAACACGGTCAAATGCCTTCTCCAAGTCCATAAAACTCCACATGTAGACTGGTTGGGAAAACTCCCATGCACCCCCAAGGACCCTGCCGAGAGTATAGAGTTGGTCCACAGTTCCACAACCAGGACGAAAACCACAATGCTCCTCCTGAATCCGAGATTCGACTATCCGGCGGATCCTCCTCTCCAGAACCCCTGAATGGACCTTACCAGGAAGGCTGAGGAGTGTGATCCCACGATAGTTATAACACACCCTCCGGTCCCCCTTCTTGAAAAGCGCGACCACCACCCCGGTCTGCCAGTCCAGGGGCACCGACCCTGACGTCCACAGAGCTTTTTGAGCACCTTGGTGACCTCAGCCCCAGAGATAGGCGAACCCGACTCAGAGTCCCCAGGCACTGCTTCCATGTTGGAAGGCGTGTCGGTGGGATTGAGGAGGTCTTCAAAGTATTCCCTCCACCGGTCCACAACATCTCGAGTCGAGTTCAGCAGCACACCTTCCCCACCATACACGGTGTTGACTGTGCACTGCTTCCCCTGCCGAAGACGCCGGATGGTGGTCCAGAATATCTTTGAAGCCATCCGGAAGTCGTTTTCCATGGTCTCTCCGAACTCTTCCCATGTCCGGGTTTTTGCCTCAGCGACCGCCAGAGCTGCAGACCACTTGGCCTTCCGGTACCTGTCAGCTGCCTCTAGAGTCCCATGGGCCAAGACGGCCTGATATGACTCTTTCTTCATCTTGACGGAATCCCTTACCACTGTTGTACACCAACGAGTTCTGGGATTACCGCCACCACAGGCACCGACCACCTTACGGCCACAGCTCCGATCGGCCGCATCGACAATGGAGGCACGAAACATCGCCCACTCGGATTCAATGTCTGCTGCCTCCCTTGGAACATGGTCAAAGTTCTCCCGTAGGTGGGAGTTGAAAATCCTTCTGACAGGGGACTCTGCCAGGTGTTCTCAGCAGAGCCTCACAATGGATTTGGGTCTGCCAGGTCTGACCGGCATCCTCCCCTACCATCGGAACCAACTCACCACCAGGTGGTGATCAGTTGACAGCTCCCCCCTCTCCTCACCCGAGTGTCCAAAACATGTGGCCGCAAGTCCAACGACACAACCACAAAGTCAATCATCGAACTGCGGCCCAGGGTGTCCTGGTGCCAAGTGCACGTGTGGACACCCTTATGCTTGAACATGGTGTTTGTTATAGACAATCCGTGACAAGCACAGAAGTCCAATAACCAATAACGAGACACCGCTCGGGTTAAGATCAGGGGGCCGTTCCTCCCATTCACAACTTTACAAGTCTCACTGTCACTGCCAACATGAGCGTTTAAGTCACCAAGCAGAACAAGGGAATCCCCCGATGGAGCACTCTCTAGTACTTCCTCTAAGGGCTCCAAAAAGGGCGGGTATTCTGAACTGCCGCTTGGCGCATAAATGCAAACAACAGTCAGGACCCGTCCCCCCACCCGAAGGCTTAGGAAAACTACCCTCTCGTTTACTGGGTTAAACTCCAACGTGCAGGCTTGGAGCGGGGGGGCAACAAGAATTGCCACCCCTGCTCGTCGCCTCTCATTGCCCGCAACACCAGAGTGGAATGAAGTCCAGCCCCTCTCGAGAGGACTGGTTCCAGAGCCCTTGCCGTGCGTTGAGGTGAGTCCGACTATATCTAGCCGGAATTTCTCCACCTCACGCACCAGCTCAGGCTCCTTCCCCGCCAGAGAGGTGACATTCCATGTACCGACAACTAGCTTCTGTAGTCGAGGATCGGACCGCCAAGGCCTCTGCCTCCGGCCGCCACCCAGCTCTCTTTTTCACCCGACCCCTTTGGCTCCTCCCACGAGTGGTGAGCTCATGGGAGGGGGAACCCACGTTACCTTTTCGGGCTGTGCCCGGCCGAGCCCTATGGGTGCAGGCCCGGCCACCAGACGCTCGCCATCGTGCCCCGCCTCCAGGTCTGGCTCCAGAGGTGATGACTCAGGGAGGAGCAAAACTCCAACCTAATTAAAAAAAAAAAATTGTCCTCTTTGAATTTCCTGTTAATATTACGCCTTAAGAAGTAACGGATTTTTGAACATATTTCAACTTTATGGCAGTGAAATGGCATTATTTTTTTCATAATATTACAAGTATTCTTGTAAAATTTTTCTCATAAAAATCTTTTTTCTCATTAGAATGAGAACTTTTTTTTCTAACTTTATTTTGGGAAAATCTGCTGTTTTGTCTCCCCAATTTTGCAAATATTTTTCTCATTGTAATATGACTTTATTTATGTAATAATTTTACTTTATTTGATTTCCCCCTTACCAAATTTTGCAAAAATTACAATTTACTTAAACTTAAAAAAAAATTGTATGTCTTAAAGCCAAACTTTTTTTTTTTAATATTTCAAATCTGGGCCGCACGGTGGCTGAGTGGGTAGCACATTGGCCACACAGTCAGGAGATCTGGAAGACCTGGGTTCAAATCTTCGTTGGGCATCTCTGTGTGGAGTTTGCATGTTCTCCCCGTTCGTGTGTGGGTTTTCTCCGGGTACTCCGGTTTCCTCCCACATTCCAAAATCATGCATGTTAGCTTCATTGGCGATTCTAAATTGTCCATAGGTATGAATGTGAGTGTGACTGGTTGTTTGTCTATATGTGCCCTGCGATTGACTGGCGACCAGTCCAGGGTGTACCCCGCCTCTCGCCCAAAGTCTGCTGGGATAGGCTCCAGCATCCCCGTGACCCTAATGAGGATAAGCAGAAAATGAATGAATGAATGAATTTCAAATCTGTGTTACTAAAATTACATTATTTTTACTCTGCTTTATTTTCACAAAATTTGTGCCGTCTTTTCCATTTTTGCTTTAAAAAATTTTTTTTTACAAATATATACTGTTCTTGAACATTTTATTCTCCTAATACAATGACTTTATTCCCGTAAAATTTACTATAAGTATTAGTATTTATTATTTCCATGATAATACTTTACTCTCCACCTAATTTATAAAAAATTACAACTTTATTCTTTGTTTTTCATAATATTATCATATATATTATTATTATTATTATTATATAATAATACATAATAACCAAAAACATATTTTTTCCCTAATATTTCAAATTGAGGGCACAAAAATGACATCATTTTTCTCAAAAAATGACATAAATTTTGTCAAATTGTGACATACTGTGTGTATATTTGTGGCCAGTAAAACAACATCTGTAGGCCAGAAATGGCCCACGGTTTGAAGTTTGGACACCCCTGGTGTAGCCATTATAGCTTTACCAAAAGTGCGTTTGAAATTTGGTATTCATGGGCTCGTGTATGTCACTGAGTACCACCTTTATCTGAATTATTGTGCTTGCAGATGTACCTCATGAAGTGTCCGGTAGGTTGATGTTGGGCCTCCCCGTTACGGTTCAAAGACAGAAACCCACGGAGGCTTTTAGAAGCATTTAAACGTGTCCGACCAATCAGCAGATGTTTCATTTCAGCACAAAGATGCAGGTTGTGTGCGGCGCGCCACAGGAAGGAATCATCAAAAGAACGTGGTCAAGTCCCAATCCTTTTGTCGCGGGCAATTCACTCCCTTTCTGCCTGCCGTCAGAGAGGGGATTAACTTGTCAAAATGTGGGTCCCGATCCAGACTGCTCTTTTGAGTGGATATTCCCGGGTCGGATCTGCCGCGCCGCTAATAGTCGCGGCTCAAAGGTTAACATGGAAGAACAGAGGAAGGGGGGCTTTGGGATCACTTTACCTGGATTCGGCAGTGTGGCGCTGGGGGATTAGGGCCTCGGGCCCCGTGGCACGCTAGCCTGCCAACACCCCTGCAGTCTGCAGGTGTACACGCACACACATACACAACAAGTGCGTGTGTGTGTGTGTGTGTCTGGCAGGTAAACACACACATTTTTCTTGTCAGTACTTGGACACACTTTAGAGTAGTCTGCATACGGCTTGCGTGGATGTACCATCCGTTGAAAGTGAGTCAAGACGCGGCCATTGTTGTGCAAACATCTGGCAACACAAGCTGAGTCTTTTCTACATGTTGGTGGTAGTGTGCACGAGTGACGCTGGACAGGGGGAGCTGTGGTTCACCGAGGGAAAGACGACTTCCCACAAGTACCTGTGACGTTGTGAAGCATCGGGAAGCATGGTAGTTTTCATCGAAAAGAAACCTGTATATTCTTTAGAGGAGTCAGTGTACAGCTTGTATAGATGTACTACTACTCCCCTATATGAAGTACATTCATGTTTACTTTCTGTAGTACTGCCCATTAACAAGGTAGAAGGAGATGCTTGCTGAAACGTGAGCTCTGCAGAGTTGAGCTCCTGCATCAAAACAAACAACCAGCTCGGGGTGCCAACAGCGCGGGGCAGCTAAGTGCTAACACGCTAACTTACATTTGCACGCTCTCAATCAATCAAGTGTATCCTGCGAGCGGTCCAGGTGGAAGATTAAAAAAGTTGTCTTTGCGCAACTTCAACCACCGCCGGCTCCTGTAAAGGCATGGTGGTGTTGGGGGCGGGGGGGGTCGTGGGTGGTCCTCACCCAAACTTCCTGCGACATCCAAAGAGTCTGTTCCGGGTCTGATACGGCTCCGTAAGGTCACTCAGCCATCCAGAAGAGCAAAGCCGTAACACAGGTTGTTCTTGGCGTCGACGGCAGGCAGCTTCTCCATGCCCCCCCCCCCCCCCCCCTCCTTTTCAGCCTGCTCCAGTCACTACCTGATGACTTCTCCATCCGTTTTAATTGGTAATTATTTTGCGGGGTTTAACGCCTTTATTGCGACTGTCAGTGTGGAGTCAGGAGAGGAGGATTAGGTGCCCCAGGGGGACGAGACACTGGCACGGCCAGGACAGCTCATTTTTACACAGGCGGGGGAGGAGGACAGCTCATCTTTGATCTGGTTGGGGCTTCGCAGGCCAGAGGGGTGACAGCTGCACTTTCTTCAGCCCGCATTTGAATTTGAATTCTATCTTAGGATGCAGCGCGCCGTGGACTTGGCAGGGCAGTGGGGTAATCTGCTCGGCACAAGCGCCCGGGCCTTTTCTTCCTGTGTGCCCTCGCCGAGATTGGAGTAATTAAAGTTAAATGGAATGCATTAAAAACTCGAGGCTGCGGCGGCCGTGCCAGCAGTGAATGGGTTGGGGCTGTCCTTTTCACGCTCCTCTAATCCCGCCGCATACATGTGTGCCCCGGCACTTTGATGCCACGCTAGCGAAAGCGTGGCAAATGGCGGCCGTGTCGACGCGTCACCGCGCGCCGCCGTAGCAGACGCTCACCTGTTGTGAGTCCGCTCCCCCGACTTCTTGACACGCAAACAGCTCCCGCCGCGCAGAGCGGACTGGTCTGTACAGGACGCGCAGCTTTCTTTGCCAACAAAGCCTCATAAACGCCGCGCCCCTCCCGGTTTGACAGCCGCCTTGACGTGGACACTCGCTTAATTACGGCTGCACTCAAACACCTAGCAGGAACCAGACCGTCAAGGTGGATGTCAAAGCACTTCAAGCATCAGTAATTGACAAAGCTGGAATGCAGACTAAGTCCAAGTCAGAGTTAAGAACAAACAGAATCTGCCAATCCGAGGGGCTGAGACCACCAAACAAGCAGAACAACAAACCACGCCGCCGTCTTCCAATCTGTTGTCGCGGCCCATAAAAGGCAACGGGAAAGGACGCCAGCCAGGAAAGAGTCACCGTGATCTCCACTTCGCCTTTTACAGTTAGCGCCTGCGGCCCAAAGCATGCTCAGGTTTGTCCTGATAGCGTTACATCTTCCATCAAATATTCCCCTGCGGGGCCCGCCAGGCGCCAGGTGTATCGGCAGGGCGGCCAAGGACTCCAGCCTGCAGGTCGCCTCGTGTGTGAAACACGTGGTGCCGTTAACGCCGTTGCAGAAATGACCGCCAGCTTTAGATGGGCGAGCTTTACTGGACCTGCTCCTGCTGAGCAGCGGAAAGTCTCAGACCCCCACCAAGGCACGACTGGTAAAAGTGGGAAGAAAGCAACATGTGGCGTCATGTTTTTCTTCGGTGGCGAGCTTAATCGTATTCTTTTGGATGAGCAAATATTTTCCCTTACTGCGTCAGTCATATTTATTATTATTCTTATTATTATTTTATGATCGATATGTACTAAAATCGGACTTATAGCCTACTACCATAGCAACTTTATTTAGACATCAAACATCCAATATTGAAAAAAATGCAAACAAACTAAAATAAAAGACCCTTAAGAAAATATAACAAAAGGTTTGTAACATATATACAAATAAATTGTTAAATCAAAGAATAATAATACAAAAATGGGTTTTAAAGTAAATGGGTCTGTCTAAAACTTGAAATAATACTTTTATGTATTCTTAGTTTTCAAATAATTTGAATTGTTTTAATTCATTTATAAATGATCTCTGTTTTGTGTTTGACTACGGCCCGTTTTTAGTCAAACAATATTGAAAGACGAGTTATATGTAGTATTCTGGCCACTAGGCGTCAGTAATGTTACACTGACCTTCACACTGCATGTAATCAGACGTGGCATGTCCGTGAAAAAGACTTCCCATTGTGGACATGGAAAAAATCGGATGCAGGTCACATACGAGCAAATAAATCTGCAGTGTGAACATAACCTTACGTCGCTTTTCCAAAACCCCACTCAACTGAGGCTTTGGTGACTCAGTTGCTGTGCATTTTTTATTGAGTACAGCTGCAAAATAACCCACCATGGGTCCAGAGAAGATGAGAAACAATTGTCCGCCTCTCTGCTCCACACCGTATTCAATGTAGGTAGAAGTGATTTATCCGTTTCATTCCCAAGTTATAGTTTTTAGTCATTTATAGTTAACAATCATTTTTTTTGTGTATAGTTTTGGGCGCGGATTCATCGGAGACGGTTTGGAACCGACGTCTCGGGAAAAATGTATGTGGTTGCGCTCACACTCGGATTCCGCAGCGCGTGACGCGGCGATTTCAAGATGAAAGACCACGACGCAGGCGTAGAGGACAGACGTACGTCCCTCACGTTCCAACCAATGGGACGCACGTGCGCATCTTTGCATTTCCCCCGCGGGTCGTAACGTCAAGCGTGCGCTTCGGCCCGGCCCGGCTCGGCGGAGGCGTGATTCCAATCACTGCGCTATTGTGCGGAATAAACAGGTGATCTCCCGTGGAGGAGGCGGCGGAGTGCTCGTTGAGCTAATGGCGAAAAGAAGCTTTGAATAACTAATTACAAAAAAAGCATCATCCAATTCTGTGGCTTTTGATTAGCGTGATTTGTCTATTTGACGCTGGAGCGTATCGCCAAGAAGTCCTGGTACGGCACACATGAGGCCAGCAGTTTATTTCCATTAGGTGTGAGCAGGCCTGCGGGTCTAAGAATGCACTTTAATAGATACCTGTCAAATGTAATTAACTATGTTTTTCCTGCATCATACGCTCCCCCGCCGCCTGCAGCCACAGCCGCACACACAGCACAAGACAAGACCGGGCCGTCTCAGCGCCTTCTGCCACCCAGCCATCGGAGACGCTTTTTAATTGCGGCACGGCGACCACAAGAAAGGACCAGAAGGCCTCGTAAAAGCCGCGGCGAGCTGGCGGCCGTCCCACCGCCGAGAGCTCGCCGCGTCGTAATTACAGGTAGGACGTCTGTTTGACACCCAAGTATGCAGCGGGTATCCCGACAGCACCCTGCGCTGTCCCGACAGGACCCGAGCGTTGAGAAAGACTTGGACATCGGCTTGTAGCTCCGAGACAGAACCCTCGTCAGAACATGAAAGCCGGTCCTGATAATGTGTTTTTTGTCTTTGATAGTGTGAGCTACCAGCCAGGCAGGAGCATCAATAATTCATCAAGCAAGAATCAACGCAGCCACCGGTGAGAGGGCCCGTTTAAACATTTTGATACGCGAGCGTGAAGACCTAAAGTGCATTAGCACCTCTTTCACTCACACCTTTTCATAACGCTCGCATACACACACCGACATGGATATTAGAAACTATGTCCTTTACCACAACGCTGGCTTTTTCACATAACCTCCTATGTCTATGTTTATCAACCGATCTACTGATTACCGCTCAATCGCTATATCACGTTTTCCTGAAATTAATGAAGGAATTAATTATGGCTGTTTAGGGGTAGACTATGGTTTATTATTAGTCAAAACATATTGAAAGGCAGGTGATATGTAGTATTCTGGTCACAAAAAAAAAAAACTTACATGACATTACCTCGACACTGAATGACTTCCTGATGTCAGCCATGGCACGTCCAACATGATAGAGTAAAAAAATAATTCCTTTAATTCCGTGTGGAAGGATTCTGAAGCAATGGAACATGAGACCATAAAGGAGAACATACATGGGACCATAAATGGGAACATATAAGGGAACATTAATGGGAACATACATGGCACTATGAATGGGATCGTCCATGAGAACATCAATGGGAACATGCATGGGACTATAAATGGAAGCATACATGATAACATCAATGGGAATACACATGAGAGTATAAATGGGAAGACAAAAGGGAACATGAATGGGAACACATACGGTAACATCAATGGGAACATTCATGGGACTATAAATTGGAAGATACATGGGCCCATAAATGTGAANTGGGCGAGCTTTACTGGACCTGCTCCTGCTGAGCAGCGGAAAGTCTCAGACCCCCACCAAGGCACGACTGGTAAAAGTGGGAAGAAAGCAACATGTGGCGTCATGTTTTTCTTCGGTGGCGAGCTTAATCGTATTCTTTTGGATGAGCAAATATTTTCCCTTACTGCGTCAGTCATATTTATTATTATTCTTATTATTATTTTATGATCGATATGTACTAAAATCGGACTTATAGCCTACTACCATAGCAACTTTATTTAGACATCAAACATCCAATATTGAAAAAAATGCAAACAAACTAAAATAAAAGACCCTTAAGAAAATATAACAAAAGGTTTGTAACATATATACAAATAAATTGTTAAATCAAAGAATAATAATACAAAAATGGGTTTTAAAGTAAATGGGTCTGTCTAAAACTTGAAATAATACTTTTATGTATTCTTAGTTTTCAAATAATTTGAATTGTTTTAATTCATTTATAAATGATCTCTGTTTTGTGTTTGACTACGGCCCGTTTTTAGTCAAACAATATTGAAAGACGAGTTATATGTAGTATTCTGGCCACTAGGCGTCAGTAATGTTACACTGACCTTCACACTGCATGTAATCAGACGTGGCATGTCCGTGAAAAAGACTTCCCATTGTGGACATGGAAAAAATCGGATGCAGGTCACATACGAGCAAATAAATCTGCAGTGTGAACATAACCTTACGTCGCTTTTCCAAAACCCCACTCAACTGAGGCTTTGGTGACTCAGTTGCTGTGCATTTTTTATTGAGTACAGCTGCAAAATAACCCACCATGGGTCCAGAGAAGATGAGAAACAATTGTCCGCCTCTCTGCTCCACACCGTATTCAATGTAGGTAGAAGTGATTTATCCGTTTCATTCCCAAGTTATAGTTTTTAGTCATTTATAGTTAACAATCATTTTTTTTGTGTATAGTTTTGGGCGCGGATTCATCGGAGACGGTTTGGAACCGACGTCTCGGGAAAAATGTATGTGGTTGCGCTCACACTCGGATTCCGCAGCGCGTGACGCGGCGATTTCAAGATGAAAGACCACGACGCAGGCGTAGAGGACAGACGTACGTCCCTCACGTTCCAACCAATGGGACGCACGTGCGCATCTTTGCATTTCCCCCGCGGGTCGTAACGTCAAGCGTGCGCTTCGGCCCGGCCCGGCTCGGCGGAGGCGTGATTCCAATCACTGCGCTATTGTGCGGAATAAACAGGTGATCTCCCGTGGAGGAGGCGGCGGAGTGCTCGTTGAGCTAATGGCGAAAAGAAGCTTTGAATAACTAATTACAAAAAAAGCATCATCCAATTCTGTGGCTTTTGATTAGCGTGATTTGTCTATTTGACGCTGGAGCGTATCGCCAAGAAGTCCTGGTACGGCACACATGAGGCCAGCAGTTTATTTCCATTAGGTGTGAGCAGGCCTGCGGGTCTAAGAATGCACTTTAATAGATACCTGTCAAATGTAATTAACTATGTTTTTCCTGCATCATACGCTCCCCCGCCGCCTGCAGCCACAGCCGCACACACAGCACAAGACAAGACCGGGCCGTCTCAGCGCCTTCTGCCACCCAGCCATCGGAGACGCTTTTTAATTGCGGCACGGCGACCACAAGAAAGGACCAGAAGGCCTCGTAAAAGCCGCGGCGAGCTGGCGGCCGTCCCACCGCCGAGAGCTCGCCGCGTCGTAATTACAGGTAGGACGTCTGTTTGACACCCAAGTATGCAGCGGGTATCCCGACAGCACCCTGCGCTGTCCCGACAGGACCCGAGCGTTGAGAAAGACTTGGACATCGGCTTGTAGCTCCGAGACAGAACCCTCGTCAGAACATGAAAGCCGGTCCTGATAATGTGTTTTTTGTCTTTGATAGTGTGAGCTACCAGCCAGGCAGGAGCATCAATAATTCATCAAGCAAGAATCAACGCAGCCACCGGTGAGAGGGCCCGTTTAAACATTTTGATACGCGAGCGTGAAGACCTAAAGTGCATTAGCACCTCTTTCACTCACACCTTTTCATAACGCTCGCATACACACACCGACATGGATATTAGAAACTATGTCCTTTACCACAACGCTGGCTTTTTCACATAACCTCCTATGTCTATGTTTATCAACCGATCTACTGATTACCGCTCAATCGCTATATCACGTTTTACTGAAATTAATGAAGGAATTAATTATGGCTGTTTAGGGGTAGACTATGGTTTATTATTAGTCAAAACATATTGAAAGGCAAGTGATATGTAGTATTCTGGTCACAAAAAAAAAAAACTTACATGACATTACCTCGACACTGAATGACTTCCTGATGTCAGCCATGGCACGTCCAACATGATAGAGTAAAAAAATAATTCCTTTAATTCCGTGTGGAAGGATTCTGAAGCAATGGAACATGAGACCATAAAGGAGAACATACATGGGACCATAAATGGGAACATATAAGGGAACATTAATGGGAACATACATGGCACTATGAATGGGATCGTCCATGAGAACATCAATGGGAACATGCATGGGACTATAAATGGAAGCATACATGATAACATCAATGGGAATACACATGAGAGTATAAATGGGAAGACAAAAGGGAACATGAATGGGAACACATACGGTAACATCAATGGGAACATTCATGGGACTATAAATTGGAAGATACATGGGCCCATAAATGTGAATATACATGGGAATATCAATGGGAACATACGTGGAAACATCAAAAGGAACATACATGGGCCCATAAATGTGAACATACATGGGAATATCAATGGGAACATACATGGAAACATCAAAAGGAACATACATGGGCCCATAAATGTGAACATANTGTAAGCAGACATGGGATCATAAATGGAAAAATAAATGGTAACAAACAGGGGACCATAAATGGGAAGATAAATGGGAACAAACATGGGAACATCAGTGGGTACGTACATGGGACCATAAATGGAAAGATAAATGGGAACAAACATGGGAACATACATGGGACCAAAAATGGGAAGATAAATGGGAACAACCATGGGAACATCAATGGGAACGTACAGTACCTGGGTCAATACATGGGACCAGTGGACAGACAACAGAGCCAGAAATGTTTCCTCAAAGTGAGGTGGACCCAAATTGAAAGGAGCAGAAATACACCCTTTGCTAAGAAAATATCTAAACAATGCAAGTGAGAGCGTATAAAGCAATCAGACGAACGTCACATTATCATTCAGCCTGGCACACGAGCAGCGTAAATCACAAACATTTTAGAGACAGCGAGGCTCTCTATTTGGAAGCATAAATCTCACCTCTGCAAGCGCTTTATGGGAGCACAATGTGTCTTTTATGTCTTCTTTATGAGTGTGGAAAGGCCACATCTTGAATGACATCGCCGCAACCATCGGAAGGAGTGTTGTGGATATTGGGGGGAGGGTTAAAAAAAATAAACAAAATGGTTTTTACAGACTCATTTTCTAACATATGCTCATTTTCTACTCTACTCCCACCCAAAACAAGAAAGCACGGAAACATGTTTCCACACTTTGCGGCCGATTTTGTGAAGTGATTGATTGAGTGCGTGTGGTGTATTGATTTATTGGCCAGGTAATGACTGTCAGGACAATTGGCCGCCAAAGTGGTGAACTGAGGCCCGCCAGAAGAAGGCGTTTATTATCCAATTGATTCTTTTGTCAGCAGGCACGGACAGACCTGAGAGAGTGGACTGCTACTACCCGGAAGAGTCACAAAGACAAATTTCCAAAATGAAAACACTTCGTAAACACAGTCTAGGACAAATGCTGCACCACAGACAAGGGTCTCTTTGCACCATCAAGGGGCGGTAGTCTTATTTGCTGCCATCCATCCAAACAGCCATTTTCTTCCGGTTACCCGAGGTTGGGTCGCGGGGGCAGAAGCCTAGGCAGGGAACCCCAGACGTCCCTCTCCCTAGCCACTTCGTCCAGCTCCTCCTGGCTGATTCCGAGGCATTTCTAGGCCATTTGAGAGACATAGTCTCTCCAGCGTGTCCTAGGTCTTATTTGAGGCCTCCTACCGGAAGTACCTTGAACACCTCTCCAGGGAGGTGTCCAGAAGGCATCCTATCAAGATGCCCGAGCTACCTCATCTGCCTCCTCTCAATGCGGAGGAGCAGCGGTTCTACTCCGAGTCTCCCCCAGATTACAATGCTTCTCACCCTAGACTCTGTAGCCGGGGGTCGTTAAGGCTCCCGCCGCCACCCTGCTTGCTCTTCACCTGACCCCTTTGGCCCATCCCACAAGTGGCGAGCTCATAGGAAGAGGGACCCATTACCTCTTTGGGCTGTGCCCGATTGGGCCTTATGGGTGCAGGCCCCGTCACTAGCTGCTACCCGGCGTCCCCCGCCTCCAGAGGGGGACCCCGGTGACCCGGGTGCGGGTGAGTGAAAACTCGGTCCATTGTTATTATTCATCATTGGGGTCTTTTGAGCCACTCTTTGTCAGGTCCCTCCCCTAGGACCTGTTTGTCATGGGTGACCCTACCAGGGGCATGAAAGCCCGACAAGATCATTGGGACACACAAACTCCTCCACCGTGATAAGGTGCTGCCATTTAGTATATTAACATTTATTATTCATTAGTGTAAGTATTAATTAGAATATAACTTTTTTTTCAAGTAGGAGGAGGTCCTGTGTTTACAATTTTGTATTTTTAATGTAAGTCAGAACTTGTGCCTAAACCATGCTAAAGGTAACACCAAAGTCACTACCACTGTGCACAGAAGCCATGAAAGACATACACAATACACTCATAAAAAGATCAGTCAGTAATAACAAAAAAATCAAAGATGGTATCTTTATCCTTGATGATTTTTGGGCAAGCGGCTTGGACCGGGCATTCCCCGGCAAGTCCCCTTTCGGAGCATTTTTCCATGTCTAATTTCACTTTCATGGTGTTGGCCTGGCTGGCTCGCCGTGAAATCTGGAAGCGAGCGCAAACAAACGTGGTTGGCGGCGACACCAAAGCAGGGTTGTCAAATCCGACATGGAGGTCGAAGGCGCACTAAGCGCATCTTCCCTGCAGACTCCATTCATGCCGTGTGAAAGCTGGTCCATGCTGGAGGAGAGTCAAAGAGCCTCTAATGTGATATTTGACTTATGGAGCTTTTTTAGACGCAATATGGACTCAGGAAAGAGATCTGGGCTGTCAATTTTTTAAATATTAATTGTTTGCATTTTATCCATAGTTAACTCAAAATTAATTGCATTTCATCTCAGGTAATTATACATTACCGGTTACAGACCAGTTAATTGAGAGCTGTTCCTCTTCACCACAACGCACCCATGCAGAGTCCACACCAATTCGCCTGTCAATCTCTCGTTCCATCCTTCCCTCACTTCCTCAAGGTACTTAAACTCCTCCACTTGGGGCAGGATCTCATCCCTGATTGGGAGATGGCACGCCCGGCCAATCCAGTGAGGGCTGAATATCAGGGACCAATGAAGCCAGCAAAACTGCATTATCTGCAAAAAGCAGAGACATGATTCTGCAGGGCATTCATCCCCTCAATGCCCTGGCTGTGCGTAGAAGTTCGGTCAATAATCTGTGTCCAGGGGCAGTCCTGCTGGAGTCCAACCCTCACCGGAAACGAGTCCGACTTCTTTCCAGCAATGCGGACCAAGCCCTTACTCCGGTATACAGTACTCCCAAAGTACTCCCCACAGGATTCTTTGAGGAACACGGTCTAATGCCTTCTCCAAGTGCACACAACACATGTGGACTGGCTGAGCAAACTCCCATATACCCCCAAGGAACCTGTCTACAGCTGGCCCACAGCTCCACGACCAGACCGAAAACCACCCTGCTCCTCCTGAATCCGAGATTCAATATGTTGCACGTAAACATCATACGGTACCTGTTTGTTTAATGTGTGTTTGTATGTTTAGCAAACAAAACGCACCAACCAGACCAGCAGTTGTTTCTACCTAATAAGGGGGTGGATGGATCGATGTGAAAACAGATACCAAGTAGTATCGGTATGTAGTATCGGTATTAGATGGATGCTTGCATGGCAGTACAATAAGATCGATATTTGTCATGTGTTTATTTTTGTTGTCTTTATTTGTATTTGTTCTTTACAAACCCACATTCAATCGCCAATCTTGGAAAACGTCAAGTAAAATGCAAATTATTATAATATTCTACGTATAGTTCTTTGGTAACGACGCATCAGTCTAAGGCAGAGTTTGGAATAGAAGACACCGCGTGTTGTATCGGAGCAGGTGTACCCAATAAGGTGCCCTGCGCTGAGCATACATCAGATTTCCGTCCCACTACCCCGGCGTCAACAACAGCTGTCGCTTGTTGTCTTCCGCATTCTTTTGGGGCGGCGCGCTGTGAGGTAGAAACAATTATATATATTAAAAAAAAGTGTAATCAATTGTGCAAATGACATCTGTCAGACTGCAGACTGGCCCTCCAGCGCGTAGCGTCAGGGTCGGCTGCACGGGGGCAGCAAACCCCAGCTTCAAACAAGAGGGACCACACAGGAGGGGTGGTCTCTTGTGGTCACGCACAAGACGGACGAGCGCTTCATACACGGAGTCCTATGCGAACGGTCCGGGTGGTGTCGAGGCGGGGGGTGTGCACGCTTCCAGGGAAGCGGAAACGGTGGTATCGGGACGCACTTCAAACTCCCCTGCGCGCTTTTTGTGTTCAAAATGGCCACCCATTATGGAGTAGAACCTCAGAAGTTTTTTGGTTTTTCTCCGCCAAAATGTGTACATTTTCTGCCAAGCGTAGTACAGAACAGGCGAAATCAAATTCATGTATAATCGCCTCATGGGATTATGATGCATTTAATAAGTCCATCCATCCATTTTCTATACCGCTTATCCTCATTAGGGCGGCGGGTATGCTGGAGCCTATCCCAGCTGACTTCGGGCGGGAGGCGGGGTACACCCTGGACTGGTTGCCAGTCAATCGCAGGGCCGTTTAATTAGTATCATTTTTAATTAGTGTTCTTTTATCAACAAACTTACATTAAAAGAAGCCAACCTATGAATATACTTATTAGAATTATAATAATATTTTAATATAATATAATTATAGCATATATAATTATAATATAATAAAACACATATTCACATAATAATTATTATAGTAATTATTTCTTAATAAATTAAAAAATAAAAAATAAAAACGACACGTTTTAAATTAGATTTGACAACAAGAAATTGACAAATAAACAAATAAATAAAATTAATACATAATAAAATACTGACAATAATAAAAAAGGGCAACTAAAAACTACTTACACAAATATAAACCATATAGTAATAACATTAATATAATGATAATACAATTACAATTAATTAAACTTTAATTTAATTTACAATAATTAAATTAAATTTACATATAATTTAGCTATAAAAATAATTTTAAAATTAAAATAATCGCGTTTTTTTATGTGCATTATTTCCAGGCTTTCCCGGGCCACTACGAAGGTGTACGAAGGCCCGATCAGGCCCTGTTCGTCTATTAGAAGTGTAATACATGGTAGAACTCTGGGTAACATCGAGTATACATCTAATGCGTTACTCTAAAAGATTTTGCACATCATTTTGCATCTATTTGCATGCATTTAAACAAGGTATTTAATATTTTTTAATTTTCTAAGTCATTGTGTACGAAGTATTCACACTCAACATCTGTGATCTTGACTGATTTGGATGCGGTCCGTCCAGGCCCTGAGCAACAAGCCTCAGATTATCGACTTAGGAAATCATCTTTACTTGCAAGCTCTTTTTTGAGATGTATCAAGCTGGTCACTTGAGCGATGTAAGCAAAGTTACCATACCTTCCTCAAAAGCTCTGTCTTGTATGCACGTGCTTTGCAGCCCTGCTACATCTATTAGACATCTACAGTACGGCCAAGGAAAAGGAAAGCCATCACCATGGAAGTAAAAATGAACATTATGAAAAGTTCAGAGAGAAGAGACACGCCCACCAATATTGACTGATTAATTAGGGAAAAGGGTGACTAAATGCTAATGAATGCTAGTTACAGGGGTCATGGATTCTGTGCACTGTTACATGGAGCTATGGGAGGAGTAAAAGTTCTTCTTCCAGACTAACACAGTGTGTTTATGACGCACAATCATCAGCATGACTTGTTTAGCAGCTTTTGCTGTTGTTTTGCCTACGGGCCTTCGGTTTGAAGGCCACATGAGTCACAACCGTACACGTCCGTAAGTACAAATGCAAACACATCCTTTATGCATGGCGCTGGGATGAAACTCCCTCTTTCCCAGCCAAAGTGTGACTGGGAGAAAAGGTAACTGGTTTTTTTTGTTATGGAATGAACAGATAAGAAGATCCAATGCAAGCCGGCGGGGCTTGCAGCTGATTAGCATAGCTTAGCTCAAAGCGCCAAACGGCTTACTGGCGCTGCCCAAAAAAGATGTAGCTAGCAGTCCCTCTTAGCGCTCACTAATTAACATCTTTCATCTGTTTAGTGGCGCTGGTGCAAGTAGTGTCAGGAAAGTAAGTGTTGGTGAGCGTGGAGGGCGTGCGCGGAGACCCCCAAAGAAAAAGGCTGCGCCACTATCAGCGCTCGGCTGCCGCACATCAAACGGGGGAGATATAGCGCGCTAATTAGCGGGCTAGCTTCGCGGACCCGCCGCTAACTCGAGCAAACTCTTCCTTTTTGGAAAAAGCAAAGAAGGAATTAGCAGCGCACGTCCCGCATCAGACGGCCGCGGGGGTGCGGCAGGAGGCGCACAAAGACTCAGCCGCGCGCCCCGCAAAGTGCATCACTTGAGTCGTCCTACTTTGCTTGTTGTGCCTTGTTGTTGCCGCCGCCCGTCCACGCGTATCGCGCCTCCCGCGACGGACAATTTGCACATCTGGAAAGTATTCCTGGTAAGTGCTATCTCTCCGAGAGGCGCAGACACTCATTAGAGGCACATTTCTATTGAAGAGGAAAAACTGGACAAAAAAATAAGTAAATAAAAACCTGACCCTTTACAATAACACACACGTATATCAATTCACACGCAAACGTATATCCATTCACACACACACACACACACGTATATCTATTCACCCACACACGCACACGCGTATATCCATTCACATACATGCGTATATCTATTCACACACACACGTATATCCATTCACACCACACACACATATATCCATTCACATACACACGTATATCTATTCACACACACACACACACGTATATCCATTCACACACACACGTATATCTGTTCACACACACACGTATATCCATTCACACACACACACGCATGTATATCCATTCACGCACACACACACACACACACACACACACACGTATATCCATTCACAGACACACACACGTATGTCCATTCACACACACACACACATATATCCATTCATACACACCCACGTATATCCATTCACATACATGCGTATATCTATTCACACACACACGTATATCCATTCACACACACACGTATATCTATTCACACACACGTATGTCCATTCACACACACGTATATCCATTCACACACACACACGTATATCCATTCACACACACACACACGCGCACGTTTATCCATTCACGCACAAACACACACACGTATATCCATTCACATACACACGTATATCTATCCACACACACACGTATGTCCATTCACACACACACACGTATATCCATTCACACACACACACACGTATATCCATTCACACACACATATATATCCATTGACACACACGCACATATATCCATTTACATACACGTATATCCATTCACACACACGTATATCTATTCACACACACACATATATATCCATTCACACACACACGTATATCCAAACACACACATGTACATCTATTCACACACACACGTCTACCCATTCACACACACACACACACACATATATCCATTCACACACTCACACGTACATCTATTCACACACACACATCTATCCATTCACACACACACACGCACACACAAGTATATACATTCACACATGTATATCCATTCACATTCACACGTCTATCCATTCACATACACACCAACAGTACATCCATTGGCATACTCACACATATGTCCACTCACATTTACACTCATTCTCATACACTCATGTCTGTCTATTCACACACACACACACACACAAATGTCCACTCACATACACACATCCGTCTCTTTACATACACAAACGTATGTCCACTCACGTAGACACCTACGTCCACTGGCATTCCCACACATATGTCCACTCAAATTCACACTTGTCTGTTCATACACATACACCTGCTGTATGTCCATTCCAATTCAAATATGTATGTCCACTCACATACACACTCATTCTTACACACACTTGCGTGTCTATTCACACAGACACACAAATGTCCACTCACTCACACAGCCACGTCCGTTCCAATTCAAATATGTATGTCCACTCACATACACACTCATTCTTACACACACTTGCGTGTCTATTCACACAGACACACAAATGTCCACTCACTCACACAGCCACGTCCGTTCCAATCCACATGTGTATGTCCAGTCACATTCACGTGCATATCTATCCATGTATGTCTGTTCATATACACACGTACTGTATGTCCGCTCAGACTGATCCACAATGTAAATACTGTATGTCCTTATCCAAATGACTTCATATGAAATCTTACACATCAAAACTCTAGTAGATAAATGACTTGCTGCATGCTTGAGTCACACAAGAAGTAGTCCGATGGAAATTGTGGCACTCTCTCTCCCAGCATGTCGCCGCATTTGTTGCATTTTTGCTGGATTACAAAGCATGCTTGAGGTCGTCAGGGAAATAAACAAAGCGAGAGGTCCACATATTCCTGGTATGCAGTGTTTTATCATTTATAGTTCATATTGTTGCTACAAGACTACCCAGCATGATCTGTGGGCGCATGTCAATAGCAGTTTAGTTGTTGCTTATGTAGTAGCAGTAGTTGCTTCATGTGTTGCATTAACTTGTTGCACCGTGAGTAAGTATATGGCCGGATTTTTTTAACCCAGTTTTTTAATCTATAAACATACATACGTTAATATGTATGTCCTTTCACATACACGCCTAGTGTAAACATATTTTGTCCATTCATATACATCATGGAAACGTCATTTCCACTGACACGTGCAAAATCAGTGGAGCCAAAATCTGTCTATCCATTCACATACACGTTTTAGGCCAGTAGCACATGATGCAAAAAATTGTCAGTTCGTTCACATACACAAGTAAACATCGGTGTGTCCATTCTTATACACAATATAAACAAGTATGTCCTTTTACATTGACAAATAAAGTAAACATCTGTCCATTCACACACACACACACACACACTGACCCTCTTCCAAAGGTCAGCACATGGAAGCGTGAAGGGCCAACCATTATGAGTCTCAGGGGATGTAAGCCTCATTACTCCGCAGTGCGTAGTGTCTGCATAACCATTGACCTCTCGCTATCGTGCGGGCCGCCTCCATCCTTGACCTCCCTCAGGGTTCAAGTCCACAGTCCCAGGCAACCTATTGCTTCTATCATATGGAAGTACCTAATGAAGTGTCCAGTCAATCCCCAACGAAAGCAGTTCTGTGACGACGAGACGCCAAATATCCAATGAAGAAGTGTTTGCACACGTCCTGTCTCCCTCACATGACTCCACGTGTGACTCGGGCTGAACTGGATCGTACCAGGTGACTTCGGCCCTCTCTCCCGTTTGGATGGCTGATTATTGAAGTCATAAGTGACGCTGATGGATGAGTGCTGCTTTGTGTAATTACTGTCCTGGTTATCATTGTCGGCGATGATCGCGCTCGCGTCCCGGCCCAGTTTGCGCTTGATAAATAACACTCGCCGTGGAAATACGCCCAAAATCATCTCGAGAGCAGAAACCCCAAAATGTAAACACATGGTGAGGCTAATGGAAGGTCCCGGAAAGCAAATGCTGGTGGTGCCACATCAGGGCCATCTTTACATGCTAATCATAAAAACACATTTCTACCGATCTGACAAGAAAAACCACCCACAACATTCTCTGCATGACAATGCACTTCATGGCAGCGCTTTAAGCCCCAAACATAAGCTCATTTTAGCCAATCAGAAGTACAGCAATGTTGAAAGGAGCATAGACAAACACTGTAGGTGGCAATGGTGTCCCTTGGCTTGTAGACTAACCATCAATGGCAAATGCTCATTTTAGACATCCATGTACAGTGTTGAAAATAACCGCAGTGCGATGTGACTCACCAGATGACGTCCTGTTAATTGTATATTTTTATTGCTACAAGTTACCAGTAGGTGCAGTAGATTCTCAGAAAACAAACAAGACCCAGCAGTCACGATATGCACTCTTAAGGCTGTGCAATTGAGCTATTAAAAAATAGCCGTGTCTGCCATTGGCTGTACAAACTCAAAACTATTTTGTACAAACTTTTTTGTTTCCAGGATTTGGCAATCCTGTGAATGACTTACCTAATAATCTGGTTAGTCACATTGGACTGCTATTATTTTGAACACTACGGCATCAATGCAATATAGACCGGAAAATATGGCCACAAGTTATAGGGCCCTGATGCAGAACCTCCATGCCCCCCTCCCCCCACGAGGGGACATTTCTGCTGTTCCAAATGTCATCCTAAGCCATCCATTACAATCTTCTCTCCAGACAAACTCTCCGTCACACTTAAACGGGCATCTGGGCAGATTAAAAGTGTGACAATCAGACGGGAGCTTTAAAGGACACCAGCAGTCACCGGGGGGGTCCGATAAGAGAAAAGTGTCGTGCCAGCAAAAAGTGACACCTGAGGGTACCCGCACCTCGGAAGTCCTTTTTTTTAAATACACATGAGCGCGTAACTACAATGTCTTGTAATAGTTAATAGTCCCATTTGATTTTCCCAGTGTACGTCTCACTGGTCCCACAGCGTACTGGAGGTGCTGGTATTTAAAGGCCGCCTGAGAACACTGCCTTTTGTTTGTGTGCATGCAGCTTTAATGCTAATCAGCTTTCTACACTTTGAAAGTATTTACACTGTAACTGTGCACAAGTCCAACGTAATAGACGACATACAACAGGGGTGTCCAAAGTGCGGCCCAAGGGCCATTAAGGAGCCCACAGCTGGCGCGTGGGACGGTCAAAAATTATAATTAAACAAAGACACTTAAAAAACAGCAAAAATGGGGAAAATCATCAGTAGTAGTAGAAATAAAGTCATAATATAAAAAAAATGTTATGATCTAATGATAAAATGTCACAATTTTACAAGAATGACGCCATAATATTATAAGAAACATGATTTTAGGAGCATTAAGTTGAAATATTGAAGAAAAACGTGGTATTGAGGGAAAAACAACAAATTAAGTCATTTTCTGGAAAAATAGGTTGCGGAAAAACATTCAGAGAGGAGAATTAGAAGTAGAAATATTTGCAAAATGAAAATCAACATAAGAAATGTAAAAACAGCTGTAATTTTACCAGAATGAAGTCATATTCTCATGAGGAAAAACAGCAATTTTACGAGAATAAACCCGTCATGTTATGCGGAAAAATAATGTCATTTTAGTAGCAGAGTTGAAATATCAAATGTATTTTTTAAAGCTATACAATTATGAGAGCCAAACAAACAAAACTAAATCAAATTAGCGTTTTTGGAAAATTAAGTTGGGAACAGTCACAATATTACAAAAAGAAAGCTTCAATTAAGAAGAAAGTTGATCTATTTGGAATATGAATAACAGCTAAATGGGAAAAAAAGAGTAAAGGCTGAAGTTTATACTAATAATGTGTTTTTTCCACATAAATAGTGTTCAAAATAATAGCAGTGCAATGTGACTAACCAGATAAAGTACTGTTACTAGTATATTTTTTATTGCTACATGCAAACAAGTTACCAGTAGGTGCAGTAGATTCTCAGAAAACAAACAAGACCCAACATTCATAATATGCACGCTCTTAAGGCTGTGCGATTGGCCAATTAGTTGAAAGGGGCGTGTTCAAAAAATAGTTTGACTTTACAAACTCAAAACTATTTTGTACAAACTTTTTAGTTTCTAGGATTTGTCAATCCTGTGAAGGACTAACCTAATATTTAGTTTTTTATAAGTGCTTCACATCTGTGTGGCATGGACTCTACCAACTTGTGGTACCTTTCAGCTGTTATTCCCCTCCAACATTCTTTAACAACATTCCTCAATTCATCAACATTTCTTGGTTTTGCTTCACAAAGAGCATTTTTGATGTCACCCCACAAGTTCTCCATTGGATGAAGGTCCGGGGATTGGTCTGGCCCCTCCATAACATAAGAACATAAGAAGATGTTGCTGGTTTACTAGTGTGTTTGGGGTGATTGTCTTGTTGAAGCAGCCATTTCAAGGGCATGTCCTCTTCAGCATAAGGCAACATGACCTCTTCAAGTATTCTGACATATGCAAACTGATCCATGATCCCTGCTATGGGATAAATAGGCCCAACACCATAGTAGGAGAAACATGTCCATATCATGATGTCTTCACTGTCTTCAATGTGTACTGTGGCTTCAATTCAGAGTTTGGGTGTTGTCCTTGGACCCAAAATTGTTGTATTTACAAGGTCTTCTTGTAACTAGATTAGGGTCACACAGACGTCTTCTAACTGTCACAGTACTTACAGGTAACTCCAAATTGATCATCCCTGAGATGATCATTGGCTGAGCCTTTGCCATTCTGGTTATTCTTCCATCCGTTTTGTCTTCTCTTTTCTGTCACGTGTCTCTGGATTTGCTCTCCACTGGCACTGGAGATCATTTTAGCAGAACAGCCAAAAATGTTTTGAACCTCTCCATAAGTTTTCCCCTCTCCAATCAAATGTTTAATCAAAGTACGCTGTTCTTTTGAACAATGTCTTAAAGGACCCATTTTCCTCAGACTTTCAAAGAGAAACAAGTGCTGCTTTCATCCTTAAATAGGGGCCACCTGATTCACACCTGTTTTTCCACTACATTGATCAATAACAGAATGCCACACTGCTATTTTTTGAACACGCCCCTTTCAACTAATTGGCCAATTGCAGAGCCCTAAGAGTCTGCATACATAAACTACAGTACTGTATAGCACACAGCTGGCATCAAGTGTTTCTTTACATGACATCATTGTGGCCCTTTCAGTGTGTGGCACTCGGTGGAAAGATTTAAAAAAAGAATAAAGTCCGATTGAGGAGTGGGCTAAGAGGACAGGGGGGGGTGATGGTGCATTCAGGTGCATAAGACATGTAAAGCTTGAGGTATGAAGGTGCCTGCAGGTGAGTCGAGGTGTAAAAATGTGTACAAAGGGCTTCTGCTCACACGTGATGATAGATTGGGGGGCAGGGTGGGGGTGGGGAGAGGTGTCAGTCTCCAAAGCTTGCTGGTCAATCTTTCCATGTCTTTTGTGACAAACTAGCCCGGCATGCACGCATAAAGAGTCCGCCTCACACCCCCCTGCGGAAAGGGTGGGTGTGAGCAGCAAGTGGGGGCGGCGGTGGTGTTACCGGGGTACCGGTTCAGGTGCTAATGATGGGAACATTTTGGAGGTGAAGCCCTCTTTTTGTTCGGCGTGGATAAAGGAGGCTTTTGACAGGCTGCGTGTGTTTTTGTTCCATGCGGGGCCGTCCACGCTGCAGGCCTTGCTTGTCCTTGGTCGTCTTGTTTAGGGCGGGAGGGGTGGGGGAGTGTGGACACACAGGCCAGGAGACAGAGTTACTCGCTCCAGGGAGAGAAATAGTCAACGTGTTGGAAGGAGGGCAGGGTATCGTCTGTCTGTGAGGAGGTGAGCAGAAGCGCTGCTGGATGGAGCGGGGCAAGACGGGCCTTGACAAAGGCAAGATGAAGGGATGGGGGTGTGGTGGGTAGAAAGTGAGAAGGAGAGTCGTGAATGTGCTTTATGGGCTACTCAGCGGCTCATGTATCCAAGCTGCTGCCATTTCAGGCCATCCATTCTTGTCGCACGCTCTTGACGGACTTCCCACAATCTGCCTCGCCGCCAGCCAATTCATCGGTGAACTTCCCGTGGCACCCAACCCTCCCCCCGGACCCCGTCTGACCTTTTTCCTAACCGTTGAACTTGCACGCCACGGCGCTGATTGATCCGCCCTGAGGCAAAATAAACGCCTCCAAGGTGCCCTGAAAACGATCTCCATTTGGACGTGTCGCGATGAAACATGATTCATCAGCTTGTTTGAAATATGTTATGCATTGTTTGTCATTTTGTTCTATAAAACTCCCCCTGCAGTAAACATATATCGCTGTCAAAAGACGCTTGTATAACATGTATAATGGGTTGCAGCCTTGTCGCTGTTGTGGAATAGTGTTTAGAAGACCTTGTGTAAACAAGATATGACTTGACTTGACTCTAGTGCCAGCTTTGACCTAGAGGTGGTTCTTCGTTGTCTTGCCGTGCACCAGCGAAATAGCATCCTTCCTATTTTGGGAAAAAAAAGTACAGTATCACTCATAAATTGTGAACATCCAGCAGCAACACTACATTTTGACTGCTGTTTTATTTTCATCAAAAGCGGCGAGAAGCGTTTGTCTACCCTGCTTCAGCTGGGAGGTGTCACCCCGATGACGTCACGTCCGGAAATTTTGAAAAAGATGAGGTATGGGAAAAAAGGATGTATATTTTTCTCCAAACATACATAACTTCTTAGCATATTACAAAATGTGGGCAAAGTTGCATCCTTCCCTTTAAATCATCCGTAAAGTTCTTCCGATGACTCCTCTGCAAGAAAGTGCAGCTTTGCGTATCTTCTGAGACCTTTGCACAGCTGCAATAGTGCATGTTAGTACACCGTGCTAGTGCACCCCACCTTCATGTGCGTGCCCCCAGACTCTGGAATGAAGCCTGAAACCAGTTCTGTCTGGGTCCAGAACGCTTTGAACAGGCTCAACTGGAGCGGGCAGGCTGGGTCAGGGAAGCGGGAGGTTATTTTAATATTCTCTCCCCCCACCCCGCCACCGTGTCATAACATTGTGATATAACGAGCAAATGATATGTTCTCTTGTTCAACATATGGGAGCACCACTCCATCAATGCGATCTAACGACGCAGGGGCAAATTTGCATAGCGTGAATACAAAGTGGGTCATTTGGAGGCGTCGCCAGCGTGTCGGCCATGTCATAAAAGCAAATACATGGCGGCTAAATGCCCCTGTTCAAAGTAACGCTCACCCTGGCGCGCGCTCGCTTCTCCCTGCACAAAAGCAAACGAGATGCCCGGCCCATTTGACTCCGACGGGGTCCATGAAGGAATCATTATCCCGGTGACCCGCAGCTATTAATTCCATCTCCTCTCGTTCGCCAGACAAATTCATTTACATGAAAGAGCACTCACGGTGGCGCAGGCCCGCAGGTGAACGGCAATCTAACCAACGATTTCATGCAATATTACATTCTTCTCCGGGGTCCACGGGCGAGCTCTAAGTGTGCCATTAATAAAATCCCACCCCCTTTTCCCGTGACTGAAGGGATCAACATGTTTTAATTATCCCGCGGATTTGAATACGGCCGGCGTAGCCTTCCCTTGCGCAAATTTTCCAGATAAACATGGCGGCGCTTTGGCTGACGATGGCGGGCAAGGACGAGGTAGGACACCTTGGCACAAGGGATCAAGGATGGAGCATAGCGACGACTCAGAGACAACAGAATGTTGGTGCCGACATGTCCGGGCCTGGCCAGGACGATCTGATCCACAACGGAAGAGCAGACCTAAAAAGACTTGGGGGTGGGGGGTGGGGGGTAAGAGGCGTTTGCCTTTAAATACTGAAGTTGCAGGGGGAGGAGGGGGCGGGGCTTACTTGAGTCATACTCACACATCTGTTTGTCCACGAAGGCAACATGGCTGACTTTACCTTTTCTTGGGAGCTCCCCGACAGCCATGCCTCGTTTATGGTGGTTAATTACTTCCAGACCCGACCCTGATCAGTCATTGTGGCCAAAGTAGGATTCCTTCTTCATAAGCGCAATATTTGCATAGTCATGGCACAGAAAACTTGCTTTTTAGCATTATTACAGCCCTCCAGACACGGAAATGAATTACATCAATGAAATGACTAATATGTTTAGATTAATTAATCTTTAAATCATTAATCTAAAGTAGTATTAGTATGTATTTTAACACCAGAAGTATTTTGTTGGAGTGGAATGATTTACAATGTAGCCAAGCTAATAATATACAACATGAGGCAAAGATGAAACCGAATCATATAAAATATGTGAAAATAGTATTTTAAACAACAAAGTCAAAATAATAAAAGCCTTACAATACATTCTTTCAGAATAAAAACTTTATTGGCTACTCGCACGTGGCTGCGTCTGCGTGGAAACAGTACGGAAATAAAAAGGAGAGTTGGCTTTTCTAAAATACAGTTAAACAAAAGCTTGCACAACAACAATAAACACTAAATATTTGGAAAAAAAAGTTGCATACTAGCATAACGTTAGAGATGCACAATATATATTTTTTCAAACCGATAAAGATCGTCGTCTCAAGACCAATATGGTACCGCTAACATTTTCATTTCTAGTCGTTTCCAATCTAAGGGAAGTTTGAGCACAACTGGAGGTGAGAAGGACCGGAACAAATTAGGATTAGACCAAGTGTACCTGTCCTAGTCCAATATCATGACATTACTACTACCGCATCATTACTATCAGGAGAACCAGAGTATAGAGGGGGAGGAACCACCTGGCGTGGCCCAGCAAGGTGCACTGTATTCGGGCACCGGCTCCGAGCAGCCAGTGTGCCGCTACGGAGGTTTCTGGCAAAGCTGGCGTTTTTCAAAGGCCGCAGCGCTGGCGTTTCAGGAGGCCGATAAGGTTTTTTGTGTGTTTTTTTCCCTCATCCACGGAGCATTTGGTACAACTAGCATGCGGAATGTCTTCTTTGGAACGTGAACGTTTGGTACAAGTGAGCTCAGGGAAAGTTACTGTAGTAACTCACCCGCTCACCCGCACAGTGCGGGTAATCTCGCCTCATTGGAGCATTTAGGGCTTAGGAAGGATGCTTTGGTGATAAACACGCCCGCAGAAAAGCGCAGCGGGGGCCTCCACGCGCGCAAACAATTAGACAAACGACCTACACGATTTTTAACTTGCAAAGTCGTCAATCAAATTCACCCGGCAGCTGCTAAGAGTTGCGCCGAGATCCGCTTTTCGTGCACGTGACCTCGTGACGTGGAGCCCCCCGGGGCAGCGACACACTGCCGGGGCGAAGGCTGAACCCCTTGAAATGACAACACTGCCTGCGACCACAGCCAAATACTGACACGGGGTTACTGGACTCTTTCCCCCCGCCGACTGTTGCCGAGGGGCGGAGGAGCTCTGTCCCGGTCCTAAGGGATGAAGACAGCGTTAAAGGTCATGGTGGAGTTAGTCATGTGACCACCCTCCTTTTGGCTGTGTGCGCCCTCCAGGCCTCAGCACCCCTCCACCCCCAGCAGGCGGAGAGCCTGGACGTGTCGTGGTTCTAAAGACAATTCAATTACACTCCTGTAATGATTGCCAATTATCATTATTCAATTATGTCTGATTGAAACATCTTTTTAATATTTTTTCCCCCCCCGTTCCCTACCTTTATTTGTCGAATTGATACACGGGCCCTCTGTCGTAATTAGTGCGGCGCAAAGATAGAGAATCTGGAGGAATCTAATCATTCAATTAGGAGCGTAGTGTTTGGGGCTAAGTGAAACTACATCAATGGCGCGACCATTAATTTCCTCTGGGTTGGTAATTTGATAAGACATCAAATTGGGGGAGATTGCATTGCAGAGGGCACCGCCGCAGCCGAGCCAATTTGTGGCGAAAGGAGATTAAAGGATGAATGATGAAATTTATTTATCCAAACGCTGCCGAGCGACACCGGATGGATGGATGGATGGATGGAGGGCGAGGCTTCAGACGCCGCCCTTGACGAGGCCGCGTCAACGACGGGCGGCGAAATGGCGGCCCACCAGTCAGGCACAGACCACCTCCACATGCTTTCCATCGGTGGCTTCACAGAGGCACTTCACTGGTAATACTTTAATTGCTCAGGGACTCCAAAGTCTAATAAGGTTTCTAAATCGAGACGCTTTATTTGTTTTCCTGTGACTCGCGGCGAGAGCAGAAAAGAAAAAAAGAATGCAGCCGCTCTAATTGCAGCGCCGTCATTAAGAGCGGCGGGTATTAAAAGTTTCTTCCTCCAGAAACAAGAGCGGTGGAGAGTTGTTGTTTTTTTAATGATTTTCTGGGTCCACATTCACACAGGAAGTCATTGAGTTTAATGGAAGGAATAAAAAAAAACCCGTTGGACTTCATTGACTGTGTCTGATGTTTCACGACCCTCCGCAGCGTCACGCTTTTATTTGATAAGCGGCGGCCATGTTTCTTTGGAAACCGTAGCTGCTGACTTGTTACGAGAAGACAGTGTCTGTCGTTGCCGTGGCGACACCCGCACACACATGTTCCCGCCTACGTGTCCGTGACGTTGTCGCTTAATATAAATATCCGTCTATCTACACAGCCGGTTGCAACTGTGGTGCGTTCAACGACCGCCCACCAAAGTCCGACCTCTCAGCGCTTGACGGACAAGCAGAAAAGCACAAAGACGTAAAGATGTCCAGATTGTAGTACATTATCCTTGCATCGTCACATACACTCGGGTCAAACGGCGAGAATTTTTCGCTGTCGGAGCTTCAAAGTGCAAAAAGAAGAGTGAGACAGAAAATGCAATGCATGGCGCATGAAACAGGCTCTTGGTGGCAAAGGCACATAAGCTTTTTCTCTTTGCACACGCCGCAGAGGCAAGGCCTCTCGCAGCCTCAGCGCCATTGCCGCTGGTCCTGAGGGTTATGGACCAAAAAAGACAACAACGTGGCCAGACACGGGACCATCCTTGGCCCAGATCAAGGTTGTTATGGTGCCCAGTGCAGTCCGATCACCGGATGCCATCTGCCAGAGAAGGCTTTTCAAAACAAAAACGGTCTTCAAAAGCCTCGTCTCCTTCAGTTGCCTTTTTGGAATTTCCAGGAGAGCACCACACATGGGACATGGAGGAAGACAGTTGTATTTTTTGGTGGGGAAAAAGTTGCGCAGGAGCGTCAAACAGCTTCCGTCGTCTGTGTGGTAACGTGTGGCTCTTTCAACACTTCACAAAGGACTTCTTCCAGGGGAATAAGATCACTCTTTTGGCCCGTCCTGCATGTTCCCCTTGTCTAAATCCAGTGGAGAACATTTGGGGATGGATGGCAAGGGAAATAAGAAAAATGGACATCAGTTCCAGACGGTGGGTGTCCTCTGTGAGCGGCACTCCCACTAGCCTCCTGGAAAAACCAGCATCAAGCGTACCCACACCCATTTATCCGCTCGTTAACAAAAATGCTTTTCTTTTTAACATTTTGTTTCTATTTTGGGGAGGGTTCAGCGTTTTTTTTACTTTTTTGAGCGGCCGATGAACAGCCCATTTCACTTTGATGCTTGTTTTGCAATATATTGTTTACATTTTTTTGCATCATTCTGCATTTTTTGCTCTACGTAAGATCTCCTTAAGATCCAACAGTGACAAATGTCCATTTTCTCAACAAGTCTTTACAATTTGAGTATAGTAAGTATAATGTACAACAATTCTGACATGTTTATGTCTTTGTGCTTCACTGTTTCGCTGAGATTTGGGACTTTGGTCGGCGGTCCTTGAATGCACCATAGTTGTGAGAGACACAAGTGTACAGTGTGATTGCATAGATTTATATTTTTCACAATCCCATTTCTTCCTTTTGCATTTTGAAGCTCTACTTTGAAGGTCCAACAGTGCAAAATGCACATTCTTGACAATTTCCAAAAGCTTAACATTTTGATCAGGAGTGTATTTGTACTTTATTATCTGATTAGGGTGAATCCGTTGTGTTCAGAGTAAAAAAAAATAAGTATGTAAGAATTTGCAGGGCCGTGTAAATAGAACAAAGTCTGTATCTATTATCACGGTGGTGGACCAGCCGAGAAACATCTTTTTTTTTTTTATTGTGGATTTTTCCACAAGCAGATCAAAGCACAGATCCTGGACTGCAAAGCTCCGATCCACTAGGGGGCGTCTGGGGATTGTCACAATATGTTATTATGTTCATAACAACGTTCACTCATTCGGTGTTGCATTAAAACAAAAGCAAAAGACCTTGTCTGGAGTTCAGTCGCCTTTTTGAATGAAAGCCCCCCCCCAGACCCAATGACAGATGTCCCAAATTTTTATTTTGATTTGGATTTTAATTAAAGTCCTTTGTTTCCGTGCTTACTTTTAATTGAGTTTGTGTTGCACTAATTATCAAGCGAGAAGGAAATGAAGTACCAGGCAGCTGGAGGTGTCGCAGGTACACTTTCACAATGATATGGGGCGTGGGGGGGCAGTCCTTGTACGTATATCCCCCCGATGAGGCACACAATGGCAGTCACAAGTCAATTAACACTTTCTATATACTGTATACAAGTGTGCACGTGGTGTGAAAAGCCGCCTCTCCGCCGATCCTGTGACTTCCACAGCTCC
Organism: Oostethus manadensis; assembly: GCA_024372805.1. Classification (NCBI taxonomy): domain Eukaryota; kingdom Metazoa; phylum Chordata; class Actinopteri; order Syngnathiformes; family Syngnathidae; genus Oostethus; species Oostethus manadensis. The sequence goes on from QODF01000058.1 coordinate 4,114,727, forward strand.
ACTTGTTGTTGGACCTGTGAGATCTGATGGCAACGCGAGCATCACTAACTTTCCACTCCTGCCAGTCCTCATTTAGGGTCCGAACCAAAATGATATTAGTATTTATAGCATTGTCCACCAAACACTTTCCAAAGCAAGGTTGAGCCAGCTATATGATATGGAGACGGGACTATTTGTTTTGTGCTCAAAGACTAGATAGAACAGATCATTGTGCATTGGTTAGGGTTCGGTTGAGTTAGTTTGGAACATGCATACATTGTACAAAGAATGATTCATGTTACATTCCTCAGTTCTGCATGTCCGAAAAGGAGTAGAAAGAAGCAGTTCTTCCTCTTTCAGCAGTGCAGTTTTGAACTCCTTGTTGGTGAACTTGATGATGAAGGTGTGGTGGTGTTTCTGCCATACAGCAAGATGCAAGTATCAATGGTGTTGATATCGATATCCACCTCCTTTGGTTGCAGGAAGCTGACAATCTGTTGCTTTGCTGAAGGAACATTCATTCCATCTGGTTCTCCTCTGTTATGAGCTTCCCTATCTTTTGACCCGGATGTAATTCTGAGCCCTGTGAGGATCACATCATTCATTCGTGAATTCTGATCCATCTCCTCCATTGTAGTTTTCATTTGCTCAGTGATGGTATCCTTTGCTTCTTTCTCTTCCTCCAGAGTGGTGCGCCAGGCGGCATTATCCTTCAATAGTGTCCTGATATCATCCTGTAGAGCATTGATGTGGTTGCATAATGCATGATTTACTTCCTTGGGGTTTTTAACCTCCTTGAGGGCAGCGTGCAAGGCAGTATTATCTTCCAATAATGTCTTGATATTCTGCAGGACTAGCATCCTTGCACAATGCTCTATTTTCTTCCATATGGTTTTTAGCTTCCTTGAGAGCAGCGGGCAAGGCAGCATTATCTTCCAATAGTGGTTTTATATTATCCTGCAAAGCCTTGATATCAGTGCGTAGTGCTTTATTATCTGCCATAGGGTTTTTAACCTCTTTAAGAGCAGCACACAACGCAACTTTTTTATCTTGCAACTTCTCAATTTCTTCATTTAGAGCTTTCGTTTCTTTGCTCAGTGCTCTATTTTCCTCCGTAAGGTTTATGACATCACCATGACCTCTAAGATCTTCTGCATGAGACTGTCATTCTGCGATTGTACATGTTGAATCTGTGACTGCAAATGCTTAAGGTCTGGTTGTGGTGCAATCCACCCCCGTATCTCCTGCATCTCCATCTTTGTCTGTTTTAACTTCTCAAAGTCTTGCATCCAGGTCTCCCAGAAGTTTTCCTCTTCTTCTTGTTTTTTGATGTACTCAACTCGTGGCTGTAGTCGTCCTACCCCTCCACATTTGGCAACAAGACTGGCGCTTGTGATTTTGAGTCCATGTATCAGGGCCTGCATCCTTTAGACTAGATAGAACAGACTTGAGACATTGTTCACCATCCACTTTCCAACACAAAGTTGAACCTGCAATACAATATGGAGATGTTAGTATTTGTTTCATGCTCAAAGACTGCATAGGACAGACCGGAGCTGTCCTATCTGGTCATTGAGCACTGGTCATAATCCCCTTCCCAACACAAGGTGTAGCCAGCTATATGATATGACAACATTATTATTTGTTTCATGCTTAAAGACTACATAGAACAGACTGGAACTGTCCTATCTAGTTTTCGTCTACCATACTCACAGGCGTGTTTTGTTAAAAAAAAATCAAATGCAAATCTAATCATTGCATTTTGTGCTTGGCAGAGGTAATAAAACATAACATAATTGTTTTTAAGGGATCCCTGCCCCGCACCTCCAAAAAGCAGAAATTGGTTGGTCTACTTTTTTAGCTATTACGGTAATAACAACCCTGAAAAATGAGCACCACACAACCTCCACCCGTCGTGTTTTTGTGCTTGGCGTCCGCATTGCAAAACACCCTGAATTTGTCGCAAAAATCTTTTGCTTTTTTAAACCCCATGCGACGACCAAAAAATGGCGCAATCGTTTTAGAGTCCGACGGACAGAAAAGCAACAAAAAGCGGGATGCTTGCTAAGTCACGTGATCAATTAACAGCCAGTAGACAAACGTAATGTGGCGGATGATTCTACACTTCAGCGTCCCCGACGCCTTCACAGTCGGACAACCTTGCTTTTATGCTCCGGCTGGCCCACTTCTAACAGGCCCAATCAGAACAACCCAGCCAAGATCTAATACCTTCTCCTTCGTTCTATGTTCTCCATTTTTTTTTATCTTTTTCGCTCTCGCCACCTCTGTCATTCTCTGTCTAAACTTGCCTCCCTTGATGAGTCCTAGCAGGGAATCACAGGCTCGGAAGAAAGGTAGGGGCCTGACAGAGATTGATGTCTGAGCGCTCCCCCTGATTCGCTGATTAAACCCATCAATCAATATGCAGAGGAGGTGTCCAATGCAAATGGATCCAATCAGGCGGAACGGCGCGCCATTGTCTGTGCGGCGGTTGCGAGCGTTGACGTCAAGAGGTGGAGGACGGGCACCTCAGACGCCTCCCTGGGATGAGCGGCGACAAAAAAGGATGCGGGGGCCCGCTGACCACTTGAGTGAAAACGCCGCTCGGGCCCTTCATGGGTTTGCCCCTGCCTCAGAAGAAGCTCATTGTGCTCGCACCTGCTCGCTGGCGTTCCTCTCGTGTAAACGGGAGAGAAATGGCCTCATCAAACTCCAGCTGCTAATTTCACATCTCACAAAAAAGCAAGAAAAAACAAAAAAACAGTTTGGATGCGCCGCCTCGCACGCATACATCATGCCGACGCCATTCTCCTTGTGGCGTCCCCCCCCCCGCCCATCAGATGGTTTCATATTTTCCACATCTCCATCTTCATCCAATCTTACTGTAATGGTACAACGGGGACTGCGGATGGATCCCCCCTCTGGGCCGGGTCGCTCCCTCAGGTACCCGCCTTGTTCTCGCCGCAGCCATCATTTAAATACAAGCAGCATCCGCCGCCGTTGTGTGTCATTGAGACGCGCTTGTGAAAGTGACATCACAGTGTAGGAACAACAAGTCCACACAATGGAGGACATCAATGACCAAAGGCCAAAAACGTCTTCAGCCTTGTTTGGTCCTTTGCCTTTACAATAAAGCAAAAAACTGCAGTTTTGCATGAAATTTGGTGGACCCATAGCTTGTCTGCACAGCAGGAAGCCGTGACACTTTAGTGGACATCTGCATTTGAAATGTCGACATTCCACTCAATGCGCCTCGGCAAGAAACGGCGGCGGCGTAATCTGCAGACAAGAAAGAAAAAGACATGATGCTCAATATTCTTGCTCACTTTCCAATGCAAGGTAAAGCCAAATAAATGACTTGACAGCACTGATGTGCAGATCAATACTGGAATATCGATATTTCCGATACAAGCTCTCAAATGAAAATATTGATACTTTTGATACTTTCTGAAACATTTGCCTGTTGATGGCCAATTGTAAACAGAACCATGTGTGACTTGTAAACAGTTTGCATTCTTATAGTATTCCATCCAACCATTTTCAGCCGCTTATCCTGATTAGGGTCGCAGGGGTACCTGGAGCCTATCCCACATGGCTTTGGGGCGAGCGGCGCGGTACACCCTGGACTGGTTATTTTTATAGTAGTTCTTTATAATAAAGTATTTATTTGAATTATTTTATTTATGGAAGTATTTTCTTTTTTTAAATTGTTTTTAAAATACCATTCTCACCTGCTTTATACACTGCGTGGGGCATGCTCCTAATGAGACGACAGATGGTGTCCTGGGGTATCTCCTCCCAGATCTGCACCAGGGCATCACTGAGGTCCTGGACAGTGTGAGGAGCAGCCTGGCGGGGCCGGATGGACCTAAACATAATGTCCCAGAGGTGTTCTAATGGGTTTGGGTCAGGTGAACGTGGGGGCCAGTCAATGGTATCAATTCCTTCATCCTCCAGGAACTGCCTGCATACTCTAGCCACATGAGGTTGGGTACTGTTGTGGACCAGGAGGAACCCAGGTCCCACTGCACAAGCATAGGTTCTGACAACGGGTCTAAAGGATTTGATCCCGATGCCTAATAGTAGTCAGGGTGCCATTATCTAACCTGTAGAGGTCTGTGCGTCCTTCCAGGGATATGCCTCCCCAGACCATCACTGACCCACCACCAAACCGGTCATGCTGAATGATGTTGCATGCAGCATAACGTTCTCCACGGCATCTCCAGACCCTTTCACGTCTGTGCTGAGGTTGTGAAAGAGCTGCATGTTTGTGCTCAGGTTGAACTTGCTCTCATCGGTGAAGAGCACAGGGTGCCAGTGGCATAGTTGCCAATTCTGGTGGTCTACGGCAAATGCCAATCGAGCTCTACGGTGCTGGGCAGTGAGCACAGGGCCCACTACAGGACGTCGGGCTCTCAGGCCACCCTAATGGAGCCTGTTTCTGATTGTTTGGTCAGAAACATTCACACCAGTGGCCTGCTGGAGGTCATTTTGTAGGGCTCTGGCAGTGCTCATCCAGTTCCTCCTTGCACAAAGAAGCAGATACCGATCCCACTGACGGTTTAAGGATCTTCTACCGCCCTGTACAGCTCTCCTAGAGTAACTACCTGTCTCCTGGAATCTCCTCCATGCTCTCGAGACTGTGCTGGGAGACACAGCAAACCTTGTTGCAACGGTACGTATTTATGCGCCATCCTGGAGGAGTTGGACTACTTCTGCAACCTCTGTAGCGTCCAGGTAGCGCACCGTGCTATCAACAGAGATGTTGATCCAAGCCAAATGAAAAACTACAGCAGTAGAAAGTCAGTCACTAAAAAATCTGCCAAAATAAATGAGGAGTCAGTGGCCTCAACCTGGAAAAGCATTCCTGTTTTGGGGTCCGTCTCATTGTTGCCCCTCTGATGCACCTGTTGTTAATTTCATCAACAACAAAGCAGCTGAAACTGATTGACAACCCCCTCTGCTACTTAATTGACCGAGTAAACTTCAGACTGATATAGACAATAACCATCCAATACCAATACCTTGTGCAAATTAACCTAATGTGTGTGCTAATTTTAAAAAGTAGTGTACTTCAAATCAGAATACTAAACAGCGAAGTAATTTGTTCATTTCAAAATGTTTTGTTTAAAGTAGAACTGTTAGGAATGAAATATTTCCCCCCATCGGTCTTTAAAGGTGTCATTGTACATTAGCGACAAAGGAAGCTAATAAGCAAAATAGTTGCAACCAACCAGAGGAAGTACTGTTATTAGTATATTTTTATTGCTACGTGGCAAACAAGTTAGCAGTAGGTGCAGTAGATTCTCAGAATCAAACAAGACCCAGCATTCATGATATGCACGTACTTAAGGTTGTGCCATTGGGCAATTAGTTGAAAGGGGCGTGTTCAAAAAATAGCAGGGTGGCATTCAATCAGTGACCAGTGATCAATTTTGTGAAAAAACAGGTGTGAATCAGGTGGCCCCCTATTTAAGGGTGGAACCAGCACTTGCACTTTGAAAGTCTGAGAAAAATAGGTCATTCAAGACATTGTACAGTAGAACATTGTTTTTTGATTAAGGAGTTTATTGGAAAAGGAAAAACTTATGAAGAGGTGAGGTGCAGAAATGTTTTGGCTGTTCAGCTAAAATGATCGCCAACGCCTTAAAATGGAGAGCAAATCCAGACACACGTGGCAGAAAATGCAAGACAACTATCAAAATGGATAACCAGAATGGCAAAGGTTCAGCCAATGATCAGATCCAGGATGATCAAAGACAGTCTGGAGTTACCTGTAAGTACTGTGACGGTTAAAAAATGTCTGTGTGCGGCTAATCTTTATACAAGAATCCCCCGCAAAGTCCGTCTGTTAAAAAAAGGCATGTACAGAAGAGGTTACAATTTGCCAAAGAACACATCAACTGGCCTAAAGAGAAATGGAGAAACATTTTGTGGACTGATGAGAGTAAAATTGTTCTTTTTGGGTCCAAGGGCCACAGACAGTTTGTGAGACGACCCCCAAACTCTGAATTCAAGCCACAGTACACAGTGAAGACAGTGAAGCATCATGATATGGGCATGTTTCTCCTACTATTTATCCCATAGCAGGGATCATGGATCAGTTTGCATATGTCACAATACTTGAAGAGGTCATGTTGTTTTATGCTGAAGAGGACACGCCCTTGAAATGGCTGTTTCAACAACACAATCACCCCAAACACACTAGTAAACCAGCAACATCTTGGTTCCAAACCAGCAAAATCAATGTTATAAAGGGGCCAGCCCAATCCCTGGACCTTAATCCAATGGAGAACATAAAAATGGTGTTTGTGAAGCAAAACCAAGAAATGTTAATGAATTGAGGAATGTTGTGAAGCACTTATAAAAAACTAAATATTAGTTTAGTCATTCACAGGATTGACGAATCCTAGAAACCAAAAAAGTTTGTACAAAATAGTTTTTTGTGTGTAAAGTAATCGGCAGACACGGCTATTTTTTGAACACGCCCCTGTCAACTAATTGGCCAATTGCACAACCTTAAGAGCGTGCATATCATGAATGCTGGGTCTTGTTTGTTTTCTGAGAATCTACTGCACCTACTGCTAACTTGTTTGCCATTCAGCAATAACAATATACTAATAACAGTACTTCATCTGGTTGGTCACATTGCACTGCTATCATTGTGAACACTACTTTATCTGCAGAGCGAGGGTCAGGCCGGGAATCAAGGCCATGGCAGCTGCACGGCGGTCAGCTACGTGAACCACTACATTGTCACAAATGCACATGACTACAAGTTTCTGGACGCAAGCGAACTCCATGGCTGGTGACAGCAGAAAGGCAATCAGCCTCAGCAGCTTTTATGGTGTCCGGCTGATTATGGATGATTGTTGCGTCAGTGTCGTCTGGCTATCAGTCGAAGCGTCGCCCTCCTCGCGGAGGCCCGCTCAATGCGAAGGCTGGTCATTTGTTTCCCTAAATGACACCCCCATCTCTCCTTCTGCTTATAGACTTATTCCTCCTCTTTTTTAGTCGGCGGGGTGGCTCGTGTGAGGGAATGATACCGTGACACTCTCCCCTCCCTTGCCCTCCCCCTTCTCCTCCTTCTTCTGAAGCACCCCTCCGCCCCCTTCAAAAATGGCTTCCCGGGTGCCAAGGGGACCACAGGCTGCTCTCCCATCTCCCATAATCACCGGGGCGATGCTCGGATGCCTCCCCCATTTGCATAATGCCATCCTGACACTTTCACTTCCTCCATCCATCACCGGCGGCGTGAGTCCCGCGGCCTGCTCCGTCGCTCCGTCTCCCCCTGATTGCGTCCTGTGTTTATCTGCCCAAGCACAAAAGATTGATTCCCCGCTGTCTCTCGGCCTTATGTTCAGCAGATAGGGATTTTCGCCGAATGATGAAGCACCCAGTCAGCTAATGATAAACAGAAAACACATATTCAAAAGGACGGTCTGCAGGCCCCCCCTCCCTCCGAACCCCCCCCTCCTTCGTCTCTCTGCGGCTGCAGCGTGCAGCTCCTGCACTGCCATGTGCGGGGAAGAGAGGATGTCAGGTTAAGGAAGTGAACACACTCTGCAGGGAGTTCAATTTGAAACGCAATTGTTTTCCTGTCAGTCCTTTTACATTTTTTCTGTTGATTTGCTCCAGGGGTAAGGGGAAATGAAGGACTGCGAGGGGAAGGGGAGATAGCAATTAAAATAAAACTGTCGTCTTGATGGCTGCTCTTGTTCTCGCGCGCCGCCGTGCAGCCGCGTCTGACAGCGGCGCGCTTTAAGAGTGGATCCTGGCTGGGAGATAAAAGCATACGCGAGTGCGGCCCAGTCGTTTTCAAGAGGACGGAATTGGTACACGAGGACTTCGCCGCCGCCGCCGCCGCCGCCGCACACAGCGAAACCCGACGAGTGCATTTAATTAAGCACCTAACAGGATGTCGCGTTTAACCTCCGCAGGGCGTCCACGGCGCGCTAGCTAACCCGTTCCACCCCCAAGTTGACTGTTGTGACACGTGCACGGCAATAGCGCGCAGGGCGGGAACGACACGGGCCCCGCCACCGCCGCCGCCGCCATCGCGATGCAAAGCGCTTGAGCCGCCGCACTAAGTCTGCAAAGTTTCGCTCGCGATAACAAAATACTATTAGCTGCTGTCACGTACGGGAGGAGAGAGATTATTTTATTTATTGAAATGAGATTGAAATGATAAATCTCCCTCCCCGCGATACAAGGCTGGGACTCATAAAGCCAGCGTGGGGGATAGGGATTAGAAAAAGATGGAGGCGAGTGACAGAAGGAGAGAGGGAGAGAGAGAGAGAGGGCGGAGTGGAAGAAATTCATAATGCATAATAAAACAAAAGGTGTCGTGGGAAACATCACTGATATTAAAATCAGAGGCAGACAGATCTATATGAAAAATGCAGATTTGAAAATGTAAATAAGGCCGGCCCTGGTGGGGGTGGGGGGGGAGCGATTCACAGATATCATGACAACATGAAGAGAAAGGCGTTTATTTGGCGCCTTTGATGTTTCACGCATCCAAATTTATGCCGGCGACGAGCTAAAATAACGCCACTGGGGTGGGGCGGTGGTGGGGTTTCGGTGGCCGCCGCCTTATAAATCACATTAGACGATGGGGGGATGGGGGGGGGGGGGGTCTCAGACCCCCACTGCCAAAACTTTAAAGTCACCCGGCTGTCAATCAAGGAGCAGGCGGCCATTTAATAACGCTGCCAAAAGGCCGAGCCGGTTGCCGGATGGTGCCAAGACATGGCAATGCAAGGTACGGGGGTGCCGCCTCCCAATTTAGCTCCTGTATGGTTGCATTCTCGCCGCATCGGACAGAAGGCTGGTGGGAGTGTGAAAAAAAAAAAAAGTCCACGAGCCATGTTGACGCGCGCTGCGCCCGTTTAGCCTTCGCAACGACGAGCTGTCATTAGGGAGCTCTCTGGGTTCCATCATTGTTCCCATCAGCAGCTTTTTCCTTTTTGCGCTGAATAGATAAAAGCTTCACGAGGAGTCACTCCAAGTCTCAATAAGCCGACTCATTAGCTCTTTAGCTTCCTGGTCCACGGCCAAAGCGAGACCTCTCCACGGTGAGTAACACTTCTCTGTGTTTCATATGCAGATGCCTCCATTTGCACGCCTGCACCTCAATATGCACACATCAGCTTTTTCCAGACATATCCGCCACGTTTTTTTTGGCCGCAAGGTGACAAAGTGAAAGGAACCGACGTCGAGCATCTGATAAAAGGCAAAGCTGGCGTCACCGAGAAAGCACACAACGTAAGGAAGCAGGCGGAAATTCAAGGGACCTGGGAGTGCGAAATACAACATCTACATCGCTAACCAAAATAACCAACCAAGAAAGAAAAATACGACAAAAAGGTGACAGACAAGAATCTGAAATGTTGATACTAATCCCTTATACCAAAACAAAGCCTTGTCTTTAAATTGGCTGGCAATCAATACAAGTTTAGTCATAATTAATCGCAGTTAATTGCAGATTAAAAGCGGTTTTTTTTGCGATCATTTGCGTTATGTAAATTGTTGTATATTAAACACCAGCTCAACACAAAATGGACCTCGGTATAACGAGTGGGTCCAAAGTAGGGTTACAGTTAACACTTAGACATTTTACATTTGTTTACGTTCATTTGAGAGATTCAATATTCAACATAAAATGTCCACTATGTAAACATAATGTATGCAAATAAATAGCCCACCCTGTATAAAAACACATAGACATTGCTAAGGTAAACTGCCCATCACTCAAATTCTCTCCAGGCTAATAATATAATTGTGAAGGTTTGCAAAAAACACGTGCGTATGTTAATCACGGCTAAAAAATATAAATATATATATACAACGTTCTTTCAGCCCTTTCACAAAATGGAAGAAATACATCAAAATATTGAAGTGGTCTCCCAAGATCTACACATGAGCCACATGGAACGTACGTTAAGGAACCGGACAAGTATGAAAGGTGACATCATCTCAACAACAAGGTAAGGAGAAGAGACAACTCATAAAGAGTTGGAAGCCAGAAACATAAATTATGCCTAACACATTTCATTTATTGATTATATCACCAATTTATACACAGAAATGATTTACTGTAGGGTTGCGTTACAGTTTGTTGTCATGACTTTTGTTACATTGCAATCTCATTTTATCCTCACTTTCTTGCTTTTCCTTATTGCCTCATAAGCAATATATCATTATTTGCTTCTTGATGTAGTTTTTCCTTCCTCTGCGCACAGGAGTCAAAACAAAATCGCCGTGTTTCTTAACGTAGCGTGTGTAGCATGTCTGAAACAGCAAAGGGGTGTCCAAAGTGTGGCTCCATGGCCATTTGCGGCACATGGCTCATATGTTATTGACCCACTTTCATTGTGGAAATAAAATACATTTTAAAAACAGCAACATTTAGAAAAATAGGGCACAATGTAAAGAGAAAAAACACAACTTTTTTTGGTTTTGTTTTTAAATGAAAATATCTAAAAACATCTAAATGGTCCCCCACGTCAACGGATTTGGACACCCCTGCCACAGCACATCCCACGTATGCATAACATAGCTTATGTTAGCATAGCATAGCATAGCTTTGCCATTACAAGTTAATTCTTGTAAAACTGTGACTTCTTTATCTTAATATTTTGACTTTCTACTCATGAAATTACAGCAACTTTTCTCAATTCCTGCTATTTTTTCAATTTTACAATTTTTTCAACTTTTCTCATAATTATGTCCTTATTCCTGTAATATTGTGACTTTACTCTCCTAATACCAAAACCGTTTCCACAACCTAATTTTCCAAAAATGACACATTTTTCTCCTAATATTTTGACTTTATTTTTTGTAAACTTTCTGCTCATTTTTCATTTTTCCTCAAAGTTTTTTTTGTGAAATAGTATTTTTAGAATGGGCCAATAAATCACTCGGCCTGGACTTCGAACACACCTTTTGTATGTTACATATATTTTAGGAAAAACTAAATAAAAATGAACAAATGATCTAGTGTTTAGAATCTTCTGAGACCCATATGTGGTCATCAAAAGGGCCACCTCTAGCTCCCAATCCACAGGTTCCCTACCCCTTCATTAGGTCATCCTCTCTACATCTTCATATTAATATCCGAGTTCAATTCCCGCCTGAATCAGTCATTGTTTTGCTGAAAATTCCTTTTAAAAAAAAAAAAAAGATTTTGTGCCTGAAACTCACCCGGAAGATGCCACAGTGGGCGGAGCCAAGGACCGTTTTTAGATTCTTCCCAGAAGTGTTGTCACGCCGTACCTAAAAGCATCAAGCAACAATACCAAATAAGGAGGGGGGAGGAGATTTTTACATGACTTTTAAGCAAAGTACAGTGAAAAAATAGGAAAAATACGTAACAATATACTGTGATCTACTCATTTCTTTTCTACCACCTCACACTCTTCTGCACTGTGTGTGTATGCTACCGGCCCCGCCTCCATCCACCACCTCAGAAGGCCTCACTCCGTCCATGCTGTTGTTCTACGGAACAAATGTGCCGAGGTGCTGGAACCAATGCACAGACTGAGCCCGCTCTGTTATGTTTCCATTTACTGTGCGATTAATTAGTGAGTTAATTAGTGTCCCGGGCCTAGCGCCCACGAGTCACGTTTTAATCGTGCCAGATTTTAGTGCTATGACTTATGGATGTTATAGCAGCAACGCAATGGCAGCAATACATAGAGCAGCCGACGCATGTGATCACATGACGTTCTCATGACAGTTTCCTAGCCTTTAGTAGAAAAACAGAGCAGCTTCCTAAGTGAAGAGGGATGTTTGTTTATGAGTGGAATGAAACTAATAAATTCTAGAGGAGTCAAACGTCAGACTCCAGTCACTATTTTGAAGACTTTGGACATTGACTTGACGGTATCATCAAAAGCTTTGACATCAGTGACTCGACTCGGACTTTAGCCTGATGACTTGGAAATACTTGAGAATATTGAGTTGAGTGATTGGAGGCAGAAGCCGTGCGTGGAACATACAAACAGGAAGCGTTTACGTGATAAATAGCGGAACCGTTGCCAAGTCATGGACATGTTAGCGCTTCCATGTGCCATTTCTGCTGAGGTCAGTGGTCTTGAGCCGTTTAAGAGCACATGAGGCCTTCAAGTCCCCCCCCACCCCCCTCCAGCCATCCCACAGCTGCTTTCAGTAAGGGCCCGAGGTCCCTCCAGCCCGCCATGCCTCCATCTCGCCATCCCTGCTGGCCCTCAGCTTTCTGTTCTCTTGCCAGCGCTGTAATCAACCCTTCAGCTTGTGGTCAGAGCCCCCCTCCCCTCCCACAACCCCCCCTCCCCGTCCCGAAAAGCCACCAACAGACTAAACTGTGAGAGCGCAGAAGGCCGTGCAAACAGGAGGAGACAAGTAGGGACGTCTTAAACCAGTGACCGAATTTTACAGCCAGAAATACAAATATTGGATTCAGGTCGTGCGTGTGGGAAGTGCCGCCAAAGATGGCAGACTGTACACAGTCCATGCAAGGCAGCGCTGATCAGAAACACGTGCGCTTCAAATTCCATGCATAGCCTAGCGTGATTGTGGCCTTGGTAGCAGAAGGAGGTGCAGCATTATTATTAAACACTGACTTGCTGCTTTCACCAAAACAAATACACAAGCACCACTCAGCACGCTAACATGCATGCTTATTGTGGGTACCCCCCCCCCNATTTCCAGTATTGAGTGGACGTCAAAGCATGAGCCGGCATTATTGTCAGAAGTCAGACCCTAAGGAACAGGGAGAGGTAGCAGCTGGCCTGCTGGCACCGAGCCAAGCAGGCAGATGTTTCAAATGGGCGTGTCTTCGCCTCCACTCTCTTGGCCCCTGAGCATGTGTTGCATGCACCAAGGTAACGCAATGCAGTCATGTGCCACACACTCTTATTTCTGTCCATTGTGGGACGGATCAAAGCCGGATATTTACGAAAGAACACGCCTCACCACTGCTATGTTTTTATACAGACTCCATGCTCCATTGGGTACCCCCCCCCCCCCCCCCCCAAAATTTAAGCATTAACATCTTTACTTATTTTTGTACAAAGGCACAAAAAAATGATACATAATACAACAAGTTACAATCCATTCCATTCCATTTTCTTCCGCTTATCCGGGTTCGGGTAGGGAAGTCCAGACCTCCCGGTCTCCGGTGACCTCTTCCAGCTCCACCGGGAGGACACCAAGGCGTTCCCAGGCCAGCTGTGAGACATAGTCCCTCCAGCATGTCCTAGGTCTTCCCCGGGGCCTTCTCCCGACCGGGCATGCCCGAAACACCTCACCAGGGAGGCATCCAGACTAGATGCTGAGCCACCACAACTGGCCGAGAGTACGAGACGCCTTTAGGAAAAATGCAGGCACGTTGGCAGGTCTGTTTAGTGCGTCCTTCTAAATATCCCCTACAATAAAAAATATAATTTAAATATAATTTAACAAGAAAACTTAAAAAAAACAAACATTTAAGAATCAGTGACAATTTCACAGGAATAAACATTAAGAAAAAAGTTTTAATCTAGGTCCGCACGGTGGATGAGTGGGTAGCATGTTAGCTTAATCGGCGACTCTAAAATGTCCATTAGAGTGTGAATGTTTGTATGTCTGCCCTGCGATTGACTGGCCACCAGTCCAGAGTGTACCCCGCCTCCCGCCCAAATCAGCTGGGATAGGCTCCAGCATACCCGCGACCCTAATGAGGATAACCGGCATAGAAAACGGATGGAGGAATGTTGTAATCTAAGGAAAAAGTATGAGAATAACGCCATATTATGGGAAAAAAATAACTGTATTAGCAAAAATTTGACATATTAAAGAAATAAAAGAAGACATTATTGTTAAAAGTTGAAACAAATTTTGGGGACGTTAGGTTATGATATTATCAAAACATTGTGGGAATAAATTCATAATTATGACAATTACAAAAGAAAAGATTTAGGTCACAATATTGTTAGCAAAAAGTAGTGTTTCAATGGGGAAAATGAGTTGCTTTTTTGCAAAAACAAATTTGTAATCTTATGAGCAAAAAACATTTTAGTAGCATAAAATTGAAATATTAATGAATAAAACTTTTTTTTAAAGTCGTAATATCATGAGAAACAACCAAAACAATATAAAGTTTTCATTTTGGAAAAAAAAGTATTATGGCAGTTGTTCCCAAACGGTTTTTTACATGATGAAATGATTTTGTGTGCCCTCCCGCCCAAAAAATATGGTAATAATGAAAAGTGTTTGTGGTAGCCCCTGTCATACCGCCGGGCCCCCCCTAGGGGGGGGGGGGGGCCCAGTTTGAAAACCACTGTATTATGGGAATAAAGTCAAAATTTTAGCCAAAAAGCCAAAATATTATGAGAATAAAGTCAAAAAATGATGGAAATAAAGTTATAATATTAAAAAAAAGTTCCAGAAAAAATTTGAACAATTTGGAAAAATTAAACAAAAAAAGAAAAATACCAATAATAGATGTTTTCACCTATGTGACCAGGCTGAGATGCATTTTTTAAAAATATATATTGAAATATATAGAACCTGTTAGCATAACTACACGTGTGGCTTGGTGAAGTTGCAAGCTTTTTGGCCCTCGCGGGAAAAAGGTCAGACACCGCACACGCAATATAATGTAGTTCATTCACATGTTTAGCCAAAATAACACGAGGCGTTCGCTCTCGTCTCATCAGGACTTGTCCCCGGGTAAAAAAGCGCCTTTGAAACCACGGCTGGGGAGCGCGTGGGTTTACATTTGTGAGCGAAGAAGAAGGCTGACACAGTCGACATGTCAGCTCGGCGACTTTTGTCTTTTCAGCGATGACAGGACGTGTCGTCTTCTTGTAACCTGGGACCACTTGAGAGACAAGCTCAGGAAACGAGGTCAGAACTGCTTGCGGGAGAAAAAAAGCACTGGTTTGTTTCTTGTTAATATCCTAGACTGAATTAGCGGCCTCTGTTATATTTTATGAACTTATTCTTAGGAAAAACGTACCTCGGGAGTCAGAAAGTGTAGAATTATGTGCACCTGTGTCTTTACCCGAATTTCCTCGTTGATCGCCGGCTTGTTTCTGGCAGCTGGTCCTAATTTGCATAGGTAAACCTCCTCCCGTTGCCCAAATAGGGACATGAGACGATCAGGAGCTCCAAAAGCCAAACGGCAAGCTGGTAGGAATGTTTTGCACCATTGTAGCCATGGAACCCCCCATGTTTAATCGGGGGAGGTCATTTGTTGGTAGAAATCTCTATACTTGTGTCTACTGTACTGTATGCATGTTTCACTTGGGTCAGGGGTCGACACAAAAAGTTCAATTTGCGAAGTCTTTGAGTCCTTCCCGTACTAATTTCTATACATTTCAAAAGGGAATGTATCCCACTGTAATATAATAATAATTTAAAAAAACATTGCTATTTCTTGATGGGTCTGACGTAAATGTTTGTTTTGTTTCCAGAAAAAGAATATAAATGTTATGCGAGATATGACTTTGCTCTTCATGCAGGGCTGTGGGTTCTAATTTATGACCAATACTTATTCATTCATTTATTCAGTCATTTTCTATACCGCTTATCCTCATTAGGGTCACGGGGATGCTGGAGCCTATCCCAGCAGACTTTGGGCGAGAGGCGGTGTTCTCCCTGGTTTGGTCCCTGGCCCATTACACATATAGACAAACAACCATGCCCAAATGAAGATACAAACCGAGATCTTCCTGATCTCCAGACTCTGTGGCCAACATGCTAACCACTGGGCCAGCGTGCAGCCCAAGAAATACAAATCGTATGAGAAAATATGAACTTAGAGTAAATGTGGGCATTATTTTGAAAACATTTTTGAAACTGGGAGAGAAATGTGAAGGGAGTTGAAGAAGTTGCTGGGGCTTGCCCCTTTACAGGGTGAAAGTCCACTTGTATTATTATTATATATTATTATTATTTGTTTTTAGCAGCTGTGAAATGAGTCTTAAGGACAGTTTGGATGGATGGATGGATGGATAAGAGAGAAATCCAAGAGAAAGTCATGTCCAAGTGAAATTCCTGTGTGCAACTTTTCCAAGTGAAAGGTCTTCTAAAACTAAAACCGGAGTGAAAAAAGATTCCATTCCTAACAGAGTAGAGGACTACAATAACACACGCACTCTTTTGACACTCAATCCTCTTCTGGAGGGTTCCGAATGTGTGTGCTTTGTCAGCCCGGCTGTGTTTTCCGTCTTACGCCTTACGGTCATGTCCAAACATCTCCTACAATTTTTACAGTTTACAGTACAGTACAATTGCAATGCCAGCACTGGAGCGAGCGAGTCGCTGCTAACAAAGCTGTTTATCAAAGCCTAATCCATCTCAGAAGAGGAGGTTTAGTTTTTGAGATGTTGGTTTTTGAAGAAAAAGATAAATGACAGGTCACAAAAAGTATGCATTTACGGGTCCAAATGAACGGAACATTTTGTGATTCCATAACATTCCCAGGTGGGTCCTGCCATGATGCGCATTCGTTAATTACACCAAACATTTTAAAGTATCAGAAGCATTCAATGTGAATTGTATGCATGTTTGAAATAAATCGAACCATAACTATAATTAAGTACATGATCTACCGCCATTAACGCTGTATTTTTGATAATATTACAAGTAAAATAATGAACATTATTTTTTCTCATAATATTCCCACGTTTTTCTTGTCTTTTTCTTATTAGGTTACAAATTTTTATGGTAATGTTTTGACTTTGTTTTTCGGATTTTTCCATTTTGTTGTTATAATTTTTGTTTCCCTGTTAAATTCTATTTTTTAGAATGTGGCGCGGGCCAATAAAAGAACAGTTGCGGGTCCCAAATGGCTACCAGGCCGCACTTTGGAAACATGACCTCTCTAAAATGTAATTTATGTCTGTATTTTTGGAACAGACTATTTGGCTTGGAACTTTTTCCCAACCTAAAATTTGGTTTGTTTTTTATAATATTATGACTTTTTGTTTTAAAAAAAACATTTTTCTTTCATATTTAAGCACCCGTAGCATTATGACTTTATTCATAAATTCTGCCTTCTTTCTCATGAAAACACGACTTTTTCCTCCTAAAATTTTGACTTTATTCTTGTAAAATTCCAGCTGTTTTTTTTTTTTTCTTCTGCTGGATACCACGCACCCTCTCGGATGACACGCTCGTTACAACTGGCCCGTTATTCCGCACTTTAATTCCGCTCGGTTCCTCTTAAGGATGTTGCACTGTCAGCCTTTCAAGGTCCGGTCCGCTCCGTCAAGGCCGCCAACAAACAATGGCGAGCGCCGCGCGCTTTCTCCTGCGTGAAAACGCTGAGATCTGATGGAAGTTCATCTCCCACTTGAGAGATTAGAGCTGGAAGTCGACGCCAAGACGGGCAGGAGAAGATTCTCCTCAAAAAATCCACTAAAGTTTGGTCCTCACTTCAGAAGATTCGCCATTTCCAGCATCGAAATATTTGTTTGCCTTCTTACAGCGAATTTAAATAAAATAGGTTCACTTTATTTTCTAAAGACATTTGTAAGAGAAAATCCATGGCAGGAAATCCGCCCAAATCCTTGGAAAATCCAATAATATTTGCATAGAGCTTAAAACATGCAAAGTCCCAGCGTCTGAATTAAGCCGGGAAGGAAAGCCCTGCTGGTTATGCATTGAAATGGATTGGGAGACAGCTTGACTCCTACAGGTAAAAGCCCCGCAGACGCCGCTCATTCCTCCCAAAAAAAGCGGCGCTGTCCCTTCACAGCTGTCCAAGTTGTCGCCGGATAATCGCTTTGGCAACTCGTGACCCTCCCCTGCTTTCGCCTTCTTTTTCCTGCGCGCTTTGTGAAGGAAGGAGACGAGCACAAAGACACCGCCGAGCGTACAAGGCCGCCGACGCACAATGGCGGCGTGCCGGAGAACACAGAGGCCGACGCACAATGCCCATTGACAACATCGAGTCCGGAAGATGAGATGGATTTTCTTTTTCGCTCAACTTCTGCCAAGGCCGGTGCTGATTACGGGCCCGGCGCTGTGTCGACGCGGAGAGAAAAAACAAACACGGAATTTATAGCACATTAAGAATTCAACAGGCAATCTATTCAGGCAATTAATGGCGTATGAAAGTAAGCCGCGTTGGCGCGGGAAGCGCTCCGATGTAGGCCACCACTGTTGTGTGCTTTTGTTTTTCTGCCACGCGCTCGCCCTTGAGGATGGCGCTCGGCGAGCGCCTCGCAAAGCTTTTCCCTGCAAGTTTTGCCGCGCCAGCTCCCCGCCCCCGTTCCTCCCTGATGACACCTGACGATGTTTGACACGGACGCCACGTCCGGGACACGCCGCGCTCCGTCGGCCCGGACGCCAGCGATGACACAACTTTGAGCGAGCTGTCTGGCGGGGAAAGTAAAACACAGAAGCAGGACCGTGTTGGAAAACACACACACACATTTGCGATTCAGCACTCATGGCCTCGCAAACTCACAGGTTTTTAGGTACCAAACATTCTTTTATTTCAGGTATTTTGTCATTTGTCCTGCAAAAATATGCACTCTGGATGTGCTCCAACGCTCAGCACAGACCTGTACGTGTGGTATTCGGTTGTGCCCGGACTCCCCTGTCATGGTGCCGGGAGCTTGCATGGGAAGTGCCGCTCTAACCCCCAGTTGTTATGTTCTAAATCACACTAGAAATCGATCAATAGGCATGTCAAATGATAGGTCTTACCCTAAAAGTATTCACACATACAAGTAGTTCAGTTCCAGCCATTGATTTCCATGTCAACGCAGAGCTCTCACTCCTTCTATAAGACGTTGCACTTCCTGGTCCGCTTGCTTTAACCAGCATGCTGAACACCACCGCCCTCTACAGCCCGCACGCTAAACAGCAGCCTGGATCAACACAACATACCCGTCACAGTACAGTACAGTATTTTTCACGAACACTATTGTTGGTCATGCTGTGTAATAAAATGTAAATTCAGCAATACTTTCTCTTTCATACTTTGAAGAGCTATTTTAGTATTCATTTCTACCAGATTGACAGATTGGATTGCCAAAAAATGTAGGGCGGGTCGTCCCACTCGTCTACCACCAGATGTCCTATGAAAAAATTCCATATAAATCCTGCCGTGATTAAATCCAATGCTTTATTTTCTAGTATCAATTGATTACCTTTTAAACGATGTTGGATCGATATGAAAAAAAACTTATGGAGTGGTGCAAAACATTTTTGGCTGTTCGGCCAAAGTGATCTCCAATTCCTTAAAGTGGAGAGCAAAACAAGAAATACGTGGCAGAAAATGGAAGACAACTATCAAAATGGATGGAAGAATAACCAGAATTGCAAAGGCTCAGCCGATGATCAGCTCCAGGACAATCAAAGACAGTCTGGAGTTACCTGTAAGTACTGTGACAGTTAGAAGACGTCTGTGTGAAGTTAATCTAATTGCAAGAATCCCCCACAAAGTCTCTCAGTTTAAAAAAAAAGCATGTGCAGAAGAGAATACAATTTGCTGATGAACACATCAACTGGCCTAAAGAGAAATGGAGGAACATTTGGTGGACTCTAAAATTTCCAAACGTTGCTTAGCGGTGCTTAGCTGTCAGTATGACGCGGTGCAGGTGTTCCTAATGGAATTCCCGGCGGTTAGGATGACACCCGCCTGGAAGGCACGCTAGCGCTGTTAAAGACGGTATGACCCTTGCCCCCGCCACGATGAGCCGTTGTCAGTCAGCGCAGCATTCCTGCCGCTCTCAGGTCAGACGTTTCAACGCACCCCAGCGCCCCCACGGCGACATGCACAAGAACTTGGAGGAATTAGCGCGATATTTGTAGGCCGTCCAGCAAACGTTGTGTGTGTGTGTGTGTGTGTGTGTGTGAGTCCTCATCTATCACGGCGATGAGGTTGGAAAAGGGATTGGATGACTTTCTGACACTACAAAGCTCCCAAAAGAGCACTTAGGGCAGGAATCCTGCAGCAGTGCACCCAGAAGGGAGGAGTGAACACATCCAACCTGCATCCAACATACCGACAATTAGCAACACTGTGGCTCATAAGTGTTGACAATCACTTCCTCTACAGCCACATTTTAACATTCCAGACCTGCGGTGTAATACGAAGGCAAGCTCGATTCTTCGACTTCCATTCCTGCCTGCATCGATCGTTGACTGAAGAGCCTGAATCTCACCCGGGTAATGCCACAGTGGGCGGGGCCAAAGACTGTTTTACTGTGTTGTCATGCAACACCTAAATAAGTAGGGGTATCGCAAGACAATCTTGGGTCTGCAAGAGCGACACGCGATGGGATTTGGACTTTCAAGTAAGATGGAAAACATACATTGCAATCTAGCAATTTGACTCCCACTATGTCACACTCTCCTGCACTCTGTGTGTCTGCTACCAGCCCCGCCTCCACCCACCGAGACAAAGAGGCTGTATGACTGATAAAAAGTCTCACTCTGTTCGCTGAAAGCTATGCACAGAGTGAACCCTCTTCCTGCCTGTTCCAGAGACGGGGAAAACAGACATGCATGCAAAATATGAAATTATCAAGCTCATCTTCATCCGTTGTGGTTAATTCATTCATTTATTATTGTCCCAGGCACACAAGATACTAGAAATCTTGTCACCTTTTAATGCCACAAGATCAAGTACATCGTTTTATAATTGAAATGTGTTCAGTAAGCGTGAGTGGCCTACTGAAAAGAGAAAGGGAGGGTTCTGGAGCTGGATCTACCCCAATAATAACCTTTTATTGCAGATGTTGATCTGAAATCAGAGATGAAGGGTTTTGGAAAACATAGACATTTTTATGCACGTATAAATTCTGGTCACTAGGGGTCAGTAATGTAACATTGATGACCCATGACATCAGATTGATGACCTTGTCTGGCATGAATAGAGTGAAAAATAGTTCCCCTAACAATTAGCGTGGAGGTGGTTTGTTTTTGGCTTCTTACATTGCCCTTCTTCCCCACTCAGTTTGACAACCTTCCTTAGCTAACAAGTTAGCTCGCTAGCATGCTATGATTAAAGCCTTGTTTCTCTTTCCTGCAGTGATCCCGTAGCCTGCGCATTAGCTTTAAGTGGTGTAAACAAAGAGTGATAGAAGTGTAAATATGACTATAGGGTTGTTACTTCATGTCTACAGGGCTCTAAATATGGTAAAACACGTTTTTCTGTGCTCTAACTACAAACATTTTCCATTTATTAAGAATGAATGCCACCAATTAACCGCTATAACTGGTACAACGGGGCACCTGTGTAAATAAATATATGGGGTAAAAAAGGAGCCAAAAATAACATCCAACAACATTTATCACCATATTTACCACCCATCCTTGTTACCATCACAACCACTAACAGTAACGCCAATCACAGCGAGAGTTGCATCTCCCGAGCCCTGCAGGCTCCCAGAGCGCCACACTTCAGCCGTTATTTCATCCCTTTGCACCTTGAAAGATTCGCCACCGAAATCGGATGATGTGTACATCACACACGACCAAGCCGGCCCAAAAATATATAATAACAAAAATGTCTTCTGTTTTGGTCCCTGACATGAAAAAGGTTCCCCACCTGTGGTCCCCACCCAGGTTTGTAAGACCAAAGACCGATTTCAGGCTCTTGCAGCAGAAGGGGTGTGTCACGCTCATGACGACAATTCCCGCAACTAAATTCCAGCATCACACGCAGATGACGCGGTGCCATGAAACCGGCACTTGACACGTGCACATGTTCAAACAATGATCAATAAAAAAGGAGACGGGGGAAGTGACGCCTCGCTGACATATGACCAAAATTAATCCGATTTAGATTCGAGTGATCAAACTGTAATTAATCACGTGGGGAAGGAAATGATCCTCGACGCGGCTCCAGCTGTGGAACGCCTCTGTTTGCTCCCGCGTGCCCCACTTACTGGGTGTTTGGGGTGGGGGGTGGGGGGTCCACCGGGGCTACATTAAGAGGCTTTGTGCCAATGTCACCTAAATTACAGTCACTTAACACAACAGATGTAGTGAATGTCGAGCAGCGACGAGCTTTAAGGAGGGAGGGGGTGGTATATTCTCATGCATGGGATACATTTCATACAGCGCCCCCCCCCCCCGCTTATCAAACATGTTTTTGTTGCATCCTCCGATTTGCATTTGTGCTATAGCAGCACTCGCCGCTAACCCACCGTGTCGCACGTCTCAATCTCCAAAACAAGTCTTAGGGACGGCTGCTATTATTTGCCGGCCTTTATGGCCCCCGGTGCGGCGCCGGCAAGGTAAATGAAGCCTATTTATTCTGCCGCATCACTTTGAGGAGATTTTCTCCGCTTTAGAGACTCAGCAGTGGATATGCCAGACAAGCTTAGTTGGGAAGATTATTTTTTTTTCTTTCTTGTGCCGCACTCCTCCGGCTGAGGGAGGAAGATGCTGGCATTGAGACGGGAGGCGACCGGGCCATTGTGGATGCCGGCATCCCGTCTTTGCAGGTACGCTAGGGGATGGGATAAGGGGAACGTGCTACAATAACCTCGGGTTGCGGGCACAAATTACCTTCATCAACTTTATCAACAGCGAGCGGGGATTTAAGGCGACAAGCTCACCCCCCTCGTCGCTCCGTAAGTCTTTCAATGCACTTTCTGCACAGGCGCCCGCGACGCGCTCATTATGCCTTCTTGGATGAGCATTTTGTTAAACCAACAGTCGCTGTGGAAACAATCTCCAAACATCACTCCTGGTGTGTGTGGGGGTGGGGGGGAAATGGCGTCGCTTTAAAAGATGACACCCTTCAACAGTCTGTAATTGTACTTTACTGGATGGAGGAAGAAAGTAAGCAAGTACTGAAGGGGGGAATCATACGCCATTATGCTTCGGGACAGCGTGGTGGGGCGGAGCGTGCATCCACATAAAGCACCGGGCCAGAACCTCAGCAAATTACCCGGCAGGCCTGCGAGGAGGGGGAAATATAACTAATTGCCCTCCATTCTGTCAGGTCAATTGACTCTAATTGGAAAAATAATAAAAAGCACACTACCCCAGGAGTCGCGAGCACGGAAAGCGGCAGGGTCCTTTTTGGGGGGATAGAGAGCGAAGCGGATGAGGGCTGGAAGGGGGGAACGAGGGAAGGGGGGGCGCAAATTCCTCAGTGCAAATACGACATCAGAAATCTACCGCGGCAATTTCTGCCTCTGAAACAATTACGCCGTGTTTTCTCTCCCCGGCTGCCGTAATTACAGGAAAAGAGGGCACGGGTTACATGGCAGGCGAGGGTAATAAAATGATACGTGATTAGGCTTTTATGTGCATCCTACGCCTCTTTTCACTCCTTTGACGAACACCATCTGTGGGCACCAGGGACGGGGGGCGGGGGCGACACCGAGGGTCACAACGCGGCCCGGACACCTCACAACCTCAGCAATTAGCGATAAATCCGAGGAATCTGTTCCAGAAGTAGGAAGAAAAAAGACATGATAAAGAATACCGTGCACAAAACAATGGGTGAAACTTCCATTACATCCTGGTGACATGGAGTTCTATAGTATTTCTCACCTGCTGCATCAAATTGCTGCCACTTGCAACTTTCTTTGGCCCCGTGGCGGGTTATTTAGGAGTCGCACTCATAAAATGCAAGGACGGCGAGGGTGCTTTCGTAGACACGGGGCGGGGAAAAAGCACAAGTTTGTTACGTGCAATATTGTACACAAGATCATAAAAAAACTGGTGTGTACAAAATTGAAGGTGTGACTGTACAGTCATCCCTCTTTTATGGTGGTTAACTGGTTCCAGACCTGACTGTGATAAGTGAACAACATTATTAGAGCCCTCTGGACATATATATATATAATAACACCCCTATAGTCAACTGTATACTCCTATTACCCAATATAATAGACATAATAAGAGTAAATAAGACATATAAGACATAAATAATACATAATAGACTCACATGTTTCTTGTTTGTCTTTTTTTACTTTCAGTTTCAGTACAGTACTTCTAGTGGTGGATATTCTAAGAATTGGATCTTAAGGTGGTTCTAAGTGGAGCAAAAAGAAATGGGAGAGAGACAAAAAATGTTTAGAGTAAGCAAAAATGCGGCTTGAATGTGATTTAGCGTCAGGTATTCACGCTGTCAGGATCTCTTGACGGCAAAGGCAAAAAAGCTTTCTCTCTTTGTCAGCAGGGGGATTGCTGAGATGCATAAGCTGTGCAAAATTTACAATTTTCCAACCGTTTTTTTTTTAATTTAGATCAGGAGTGTATTTGTTTTTTAATTCATTTATCCAATTCTATGCTTGAAGGTGCTTCACTGATGCAAAAAAATATGTAAACGTAGCTGAAATATGCATTTGTTAACTCACAATATGCCGGAATTCACCCACAAAAGGGCACAATTTATTCATTAATACATTTCTGACAAATCCTGACAGAGTGAAGCTGCCAAATTCAAAGTGGCGAGGGATTACTGTATGCCTATTTACTCATTTTTTTCCCACCTTTTGCCACAACCAGGCAACAACAAAAACTCTGAGACCGCCCTCGGGGTCACGCCCACCAGGGACATAAACAGGAAGGCTTCACCCTTAAAATGCCATTGAAAGAACCATTGGGATGAACAAACAAGAAGAGTCCAGTTGCCTCCATCCAACCTTTGTGGATGACCAGGACCATGATAGACAACACAAGGGTCAAGCCCAGTTAGCTGAGGCCAAAGGTCCAAGGTGTACATGTCACTTCTCTGATTAGAAAGTTGAAAAAACTGGACTCTATGGTAAATGTTTGTGATTTTGTCCTAAAAAGAAGAGGAACAACGTGATTTTAAAACACCAATAGTGGGCTTGCTCTGGCAACAGTTTCAACAAAAGATGAGATGGGAACTTTGGCTGCTAGAGAGATGACCAAGAACAAAAACAAGTAAGAGTACATAAAACCTGTTGACGACACTCAAATTGCATTATTAAAGCCCTGTAGACATGAACTAACACCCCTATGATTACCTTTACACTCCAATGACCTAAAATAATAGACATGGTGACTCACGTTAGCATTGGGAAAGTACCTTGTTGTATACTGAGCTCAATGTGGGTCAATCATTCGGCATTCAAATAAAAAAAACATCCATCACCACATTGTGATTTGTTTACGCAGGACCTCTGCAGGGCGGACTGAGCCAGCAAGCAGAGCCAACAAGCCATGGCTGAGATTGAGTGAAAAAAAGATTGTCCTCTTATTCTGTGTGGAAGTGGTAAGTTTTTGCCTTCTTTGTCTTTCCCCACATTTCTTCTATTTAGATTAAGTAAATTGGAGAGGCTAACCCGGTAACTTGCTATGCTAGCAGCAGCCATCTGTTATGTCCCTGCTGTGATCCCGAAGTCTGTGCAATGTAATGTAAACCCAGCATAACAGGAGTGTAAAAGTGATTATAGGGGTGTTATTTCATGTCTGCAGGGCTCTAATAATGTTAGACCCTGTATTTAGAAAACTGAAACAGGTTTTCTATGCCTTAAATACAGAAATATTCAGTAGAATCCTACTTTCTGGGAATGTACTTATCGTGCTCTGGCCTGGAACCAATTAACCGGCACAAACGAGGAACGACAGTAATTTGGATGAAAAAAAAAAGGGGGTGCTTCGCGGCGCTGTGAAGGCTGAATCGCGATTGTGCAGGGATCTGCTGTAAAGCTTCCGCTTGACAAAAACATCCTCCCGTGAGAGCCACTCCCCCCCCCCCCCATCCCGCCAGCAACATCTTACTCGGAGAGACAAACTTGGGATTAAACAACGAGCGTCAGGAGCCGGGTGGCGGGTGGGCGGCGAGCGTCACCTGCTTATGATCACCGCACGCCGACTGTATCCTATCTGCACGCCACACCAGCGCTGATGAAAGGCGTCGTCGTTAGTGACCGCCTTTCATCGCCGCGTGGCCTGTTTTGAAATGGAAATGGAGGGAAGACGGTAAAGACGCTCCGGTGAAGGAGATGGTGGAGTGGTGGAGAGAGATGGGGGGGGGGGAGGACCGCGCCCCCTCTGGGGAGATTAACGCCACACGAGTCAGACGTGTCAAGTGGGGGGGCTTGATGAAGCCGGAGAAATGAAATAAAGAAAGGTATGGAGAAATGAGTGGAGGGGGGGGAAGAAAGGCCTTTCTTTCCTCTCCTCCTGCCTCGTTCCTCATATCTCAGCCTCTTAGATCATCATCTCCGCCCTTATTCTGTCAGCAGCCCGCTTGATGCTCCCTGTCAGAGGTGCGCATCTCCTCGCCTGTTTTGTTGCCGCCACCGCGGAGATGCTTCCTTCCTCTGCATATGCACAAGTAGGCATTTGCGAGGGGGGGGGGGGGGGGTGTCAAGGCTGGGCTGCCTGTGGTGTGCGCTGATCCTGACACACCTTTGGGAATCACAGACCAAAGGAGAAGAAAGTGGCTCGGCTTCTTACGGGAAAAGATGGAGAAGGTGATGTGGGTGTCGCCAGGAAGTCAACCACCCACACGCAACGAGAAAGATAGACATGACTGTCCTAAGCGTATCTTCTTATGCCTTGACACTAAAAGCAACCCCGAGTAACGATTTTTGGAGCGTCCCATGTTGACACTTAACACGGATGCCTAATGGAAGGAGAAGTCTGGGCTAGTGTGCCCTCTGAATGTCCTAAACCTCAGGACCTCATGTACTCCAAGACAACCAATCACAGCCTTTACGCTCCGCCATGCTCGGTAGCCAACTCCCTGGGGGGCATCTGGTTAGGATGCGCCCCGGAAACCTCCCTGGGGTGGTGTTCAAGTACACGTTGGAGAGACTATGTCTCTCCACTGGCCTGGAAACGCCGGGGAGAGGGAAGTCTGGGCTTCCCTGCTCAGGCTCCCGCCCCCGCGCCCCGACCTCGGAAGAGCGGAAGGAAATTGATGGACGGACAAAAAAAGTTGCTGGGGATTGGAAGTCTCTGGAAACAACGGAATGAAAACCTGGAAAATGCTCGGGTGGAGTTTTTTATACTTCAAGATTGCTGATTCGCTCGTTTCACTGTCAATCAAAAAGGGATTCCGCCTCTGACGGTTCATCCAATGAAAAAGCCAAGCGTGCGGGCCAGCCCACCGCCCCATTAGACCTCAATGGGCGGTACAAAGCCCAGCAAACATCCAATGACCGTCCAGTTTGGACCGTCCATCGACTGTTGGGGATGAATGAGAAGGAAGTGGTTTCAGTTCCCTATGATAAGTAGCTGAACAAAAAAGAAATTCCAGCGCATATTTAGTCAATGAAATGCACACATAGTACAGGGATGGGCAAACTGCATCCCGGGGGCCACATCAGGCCTGCCGAGGGTCTTAATCCGGCCCGTCAGGCATCCCAAAAATGTATTTAAAAACCTTTAACATCAAAACTTTAGGCAGTAACAAGACTTGCAGTGCTGCTGTAGCACACTTGAGTCGGCAAAATAGTCCGATGCAATCTGTACCTCGCACACAAAATACCAAGTAGCCTACCTGCCGCACCATATGGGCATATCCCATTCCAAAAAAGACCCATATATTCCTGTCGCAAGGTATGCTGGGTAGGTTGCGCTACTCTTTCTCCCAACATAATGGCATGTTTGTCACATTTTTCCAATGTCATATTTACTGTATATTGCCAATGTTTTTGTTCATATTGTTGTTGCCGTTGGACTACCCAGCATGCCTTGAGGGCATTTGGAAATAACAGTTGTGTTTAGCACGTAGTTAACACAGTTAACAAGCTGTGGATGTTTTCGTTTTGTTGCGTCACCGGCAAATATATTGTTCCGTTTGATGACCACCTACAAAGATTTTTTAACCCAATGTGGCCCGTGAGTCAAAAAGTTTGCCCATTCTTTTACTGAGACTACTAACTATACTAAAGTGTAATTTCTAAAAGTAAAATACTACGGAATATTAGGGTGAGGAGCTCGGCCATCCGGGAGGAGCTCAGAGTAGAGCCGCTGCTCCTTCACATCGAGAGGAGCCAGTTGAGGTGGCTCGGGCATCTAGTCCGGATGCCTCCCGGGCGCCTCCCTGGTGAGGTGTTTCGGGCATGCCCGGCCGGGAGAAGGCCCCCGGGAAGACCCAGGACACGCTGGAGGGACTATGTCTCACACCTGGCCTGGGAACACCTTGGTGTCCTCCCGGTGGAGCTGGAAGAGGCCGCCGGAGACCGGGAAGTCTGGCCTACCCCACTGAAGCTGCTGCCCCCGCGACCCGGACCCGGATAAGCGGGGGAAAATGGATGGATGAATGGAAAATATTACGGCAGGACTCCTGGAGTGGATTAACTTGACTTGTTATGAGAAAAATAAAGTCAAATCAAAGGGAGAAGGACTCCCATGGCATTCCTAAAAACGCCATCGGAACTGAATGTTCTCCGACGCCACAAAAAAAGTCAGGAGCAGGAAGCAAGGCGTTTAAGAGAGTTGGTGGTCATCCAGGGTGTGTGTTTGAAGTGACCCGTGTGTCCCTTGAACGCATCACAGGCCGTTGCATCACCGGAGGAGAGGATGAAATGGAATGGCTAAATACCGGCCCAGCAGGAGGCTGCTCGCCGTGATGATACAACCTCAGCAGCTAATGGCCAGCTGTCTTATAATGAGCCCCGCTCAACCCATCCCAGCACTGGTGTTGGACCACAACAAGGGCGGGACTGTCCCCCTCTTTCTCTCGCTCTCTCTCTACGCTCAAACCCCCGAGCCCTCCATCGCCAAACCCTCTCAGTTAACGAAGCGAGCGCCACCTAATTAGAGCTCAAAAATTCATGAGAGTCCTCATTAATATTGAATATCTGTTGTGGGCCACAACTTCAAAATAAGCACTCGCATATGCAGATGGAAGGTGTGAAGGAGGTGCACGCCGACATGAAGGTGGCGGGAAGGTGGAAGAAAAGGGCGTCGGGTGGCGAGGAGACGAGCAAAGGGGGGTGTTGCGGGTGGGCGGGAGTGACGGCAGAAAGGAGGCGAGGGATGGCGAGGGCGGGAGAAGATGAGAACGAGCGAGGGACCCCAGAGAGCTGTACCTGGAGAAGAAGAGTCGTAATGTTGGAGGACTCTCCTGGGAGAATATGCATGCTCTTTAATGAGGAGGGCGGAGCACAATGGCAGAGAATAACAGCAAAAAAAGAAAGAAAAAAGGAAAAAACATTGTGCTCTTAATCCCTCGCTGAGGGGGGAAAATAAGCTTTCAAGCAGGTACGTGGAAGTATCACTTTTCAAGTCCCTCACTCCTTCTGTTCCACACTGGATGAAAAGATCCGCTGTCTGCTCCCAACAAGCATCATTTGCCTTTGACATCATTCCCACTCTGCTGCTCTGCATTAACTATACGGCAACCCCTCTGGAAGACTTGCCTCCTACTTTAGTCACACTCAACTTTGCAATGCATGCTTCCTTTAGGGTTAGGCCGAGATTTGGGGAATGTTGGCCTTTTATTGACATGCAGTATCTTTGATCACGCATCAAAAAGTCTAAGGCAAGGCCATAATCGGCCCGCCGTATTGTTTTATGTGGTCTGCAAAAGCTTTTTATTATTGGATTTATTTTATGTAATTATTCTTTTTACTTATTTGTATGTACTTATTTTTTATTAGTTTATTTGATTATTATTATTGGGGTTTTTTTCTCTCCTTTGACGACTGAGAGGATGTGCAAGGCAAGGGCTCTGCTGAGGATACTATAAACTATTTTGGTGCTTTTCTGAACACATTTCATGAACACAAGATCGCAACTGGTTGCTGATTCCCTCAACCTTAACTTGGATCGGCGAGAGGTACAGATTCCTTGGAAGCAACGAGTTACATGTGCTGAAAGCTGCAAGGAAGCCAAGCTAACCGGCTAATTAGTGAAGTTTGAAGCAGTTGCCTAGCAACCATGCCAAACAAAAGAAAAAAGAAAACAAAAGGATGCAGGTCCTGATACATGGACTCAAAATCACAAGCGTCAGTCTTGTTGCCAAATGTGGAAGGGGAGGTCGACTACAGCCATGAGTTGAGTACATCAGGAAAACAGGAAGAAGAGGACAATTTCTGGGAGACCTGCAGGCAAGACTTTAAGAAGTTAAGAGAGATGGAGATGGAGATGCAGGAGATACAAGCGTGTACTGCAGCACAACCAGACCTTAAGCATTTGCAGTCACAGATTCAACATGTAGAATCTCATGGAAAAGATCCTAGGGGTCCATGGTGATGTCATAAACCTTACGGAGGAAAATAGAGCACTACAGGATGATATCAGGACACTATTGAAGGATAATGCCGCCTGGCGCACCGCTCTGGAGGAAGAGAAAGAAGCAAAGGATACCATCACTGAGCAAATGAAAACTACAATGGAGGAGATGGATAAGAATTCACGAATGAATGATGTGATCCTCACAGGGATTAGAGTTACATCCGGGTCAAAAGATAGGGAAGCTCATAACAGAGGAGAACCAGATGGAATGAATGTTCCTTCAGCAAAGCAACAGATTGTCAGCTTCCTACAACCAAAGGAGGTGAATATTGATATCAACACCATTGATACTTGCATCTCGCTGTATGGCAGAAACACCACCACACCTTCATCATCAAGTTCACCAACAGGGAATTCAAAACTGCACTGCTGAAACAGAGGAAGAACTTGAAAGGCACAAACGTCTACTTAAATGAGCATCTGACAAAACGCAACGCTGACATTGCTAAGAAAGCACGAGACTTGAGGAAGCAGGGAAAGATACAAAGTACTTGGAGCACCAACGGAAAAATATACATGAAGCTACATGGAGGTCCAGGAGAAGCAGGAGTGCTGGTTGTCAAAGATATCAATGATCTGGATACATACTAAACATCATATAATCATGATAACCAGGATAAAAGAGGATACAACGTACAAAAACAGTAAGATTACATTCAATAATACCAACATTGATATCAACATTGAAAGAGCACGCTCAACAAAGTATTAAAATCAGGAACTCAAGTACTTCCATTTAATACACTCACAGTACAACACCAGGACAGCAAGATGTTGATCCGGAAAGCAACAGGGGAAGAGGGGAGGAAAGAGGAAGAAAAAGAAAAATATGATATATGCATGTATGTGTATGTATGTAATATATATATGTGTATGTATGTATACATATGAATGTATGCATGTATACACGGTATGTATGAGTATGTATTAGCAAGTCATGTGAGAAGGGGGTAGGATTAAATAAGCTCTGCTTCTTCCTACTCCTTTTCGGACATGCAGAACTGAGGAATGTAACATGAATTATTCTTTGTACAATGTATGCATGTTCCAAACTAACTCAACAAAACCCTAACCAATTCTCTTTTTTTAAAACGGTATTTTCTTACGTTTCGTACTATTTTAAACTATACGTGTATTTTTTCACAATTACAAATGCACATTTTTATTTTATACACTGTTTATATTATTTTATTATACTAAGTCAAAAAAAAATTCTAAACAATGTCTTGCAAAATATATTTGACATTTGTACTGCATCCTTTTGTTGTCAAAGCCCATCTAAATTGAAATTAAATAGAATTTCTCATGTCTCTGTATCTATCCCTCGTTTTATGGTCCCACACTCGGCTGTGATAAGTGAATTTCCACCAAGTAGGATTAACTGAATATTTTGAACTGTTTATTACTTTCCAGATAATTTTTTTTACCATTATTATTACCCTTTAGGTATGAAATAACACCCTTTACAGTCCTGTTATTCTGTGTCTACAAGACATTGTTCATCTGTACAGTGCAGGCTACAGGATCACTGCTGGGGCAAAAGGGACGACTGTTGCTAGCATAGCAAGCTACTGAGCTAACTAGTTAGCATTTCCAATTAACTTATTCTACACTTAAGAAAGAGTTTCAAACAGAGGGGGGACGAAGGACAAAACCTACCACTTCCACACGTAATAAGAGAAAAACCTTTTTTTCACTGGCTCTCATCCGTGGCATGTCGGCTCGGCAGCCGGCCTCCATGCAGTGTGAAGGTAATGTATTCTGATGACGATGTAACGTCTTTCAATATTGTTTGACTCATAATAGTCCATAATCAACCACAAAACAGACGTCATTAATTCATAAACTCATCCAAGTTATGTTGGAATCGCGAGACTGACATCTCAAATTTCTGCCTGGCACTTTGACATCTGATGTCATGTTTGTTACAATGAAATAAAAAATCAGAATAATCAAATGTGTAATAATATCCTGAGGGCAAAATGCATTTCTCTGATTTCACAGGTCCTGGCGGCCCACTGTGGGGTAACCGTAAACGAGTTTGACACCCCTGATCTAGTGCTTCAGTATTGATACCCTCAAAGTTGCCATGAACACCATGACGCTCCTTTTACTGGATCCACTTCACAAAAAAACGAAAAAATCCGACAAAACACTGCAATATACTATGTAAGTTGTAGAAAAACGGCTGTTTTTATTTGCAACATTTTACCAGGGCTGCCAAAAATAGTCACTAATTTATTTTCTTGAATGCGTGAAATTTTGTTAGCATACGCACCAATCCGAGCAACATTTCTGTCATGACAGACGGCGACACAACAGAGACTGCCGCTCTTGAATAACTTTATTCTGACCTGAACACATCAACAGCAGTGCAATTCCAACACCACAGACTGATCTTGAAACACCACATACTGTACATATCCCCACGGACGCTACGGAAATCATAACAGCAGGAAGACAAAGAATAACATAACTTATTGTGGAAGTGCAATTTGCTTCGTTTAGGTATGCTTGGAAATCTCCGAAAATACACCTACACTCAAAACAAACGCACCCTTCGTGGCCATTACAGTGTGATTCTGCTACTATTAATTCTTGACTGGTGATGTTGATGTAAGCTTACAGGTAATTTAGAGCCTTTAATACCTACAAAACCAATTGTGCCTGGTTGGCATTG
>QODF01000058.1:4151946-4162889 GCA_024372805.1 Oostethus manadensis
GCGAGGGATGAGAATAAAAGTGTGATGCTTATCTGCCACGGCCTGGAAGGCGCGCAGGCTTGGTGGCAGCACGCATTGATCAACTCGTAAACAAAGTGTAATTACCAGCCCATTAGAGTCAGAACCTCACAAACACGGCCTCATAATCCCGCGCGCTGGAGGGACGCCGGTTCGTCATTTTCCACACAAGCCACCGAGCTAAAACACTGGAGCCAAGCACTTAATGATTAGTGACTGAGGGGGGGGGGGGCAAACAAAGCATTTTGTCATAAGGAGCTTACATACTCGCAGGAGATGCTCGCTCTCGTGGACCGGCGCCGCACAAGCTCCCCTTGTCTGAGCTCGAGCGCTGCTTAATTTACAGCGGGGTGGGGTGGGTGTTTAGCGGGGGCTCTTTGCAAAACGGGAGGCAAATTGATGTTTCATTTGAGGTGGATAAACATGCATTCCTCTGCTGGGAGTAATCAGGAAAATAATCACTTCAGCCTTGACAACAAATCAACGCCAGGAACTTTCCAGATGATCGTCTTGTTGCCACAACCGGACCCAGCGGAGCCCACGCACGCCCCCGGCGCTAAAGCGCGGGGACGCGTCGCACGCACCCGTGGGAGGTGGAAACACCCCTTTACGCTCACCTCTCGCAAAACGGGCATTCAAAATCACACGGTATGACTGGCAGACAATCGCTCCCAACACACGAGTGTAAAGGGTGAAAGGTCACACCCCTGTGCTGGCTTTTTAGGCAGGTGCTATTCTTCCGACCAAAGTCCAGGGGTTCTCAAATGGTGTCAACCTGGGACCCAAATTTTCCAATCATCATTAAGTTGCCACCGACTTTTATTTCAGTCATATTCATTTTTATTTTGATTTTGAAACTTTTATTTAAGTCATTGCATTTTTATTTTTATTTTTTTTCTTCCACTTTTTACCTTTTTTTTTACACTTATTTAAATCTTTTTGAAATGTATTTTTGCAAAATTTTTTACACTTAGTATATACTTTTTTCCTATTTATGCATTTTTTTACAGTAAGTTGTTTTAATTTATTTTATATATTTTTATTATATAATATTATATTATTATTTTTAAAGTCTTATTTTTATTATATAATTTTTTAACATTACATACAAGTATTTTTTTATTATTAATTTTGTTATTTATTTTTTTTAGATGCATTCTTATTTCTATTTTATTTTGACCTAAATTGATCTTGGAGATTAATAAAGTATCCATTCTTATTTTCTTTATCACTTCATTTATTTATTCAATTCATATTTTTGGTATTTTAGGTGAGCCCAAGCCAATACTTTTGTTTTTTTAAATTGCCATTAATACACATATTTAAACATCTAAAGTGCGTCCTAAATGAATTATGAGGGCATCTTGTCAAAGAAATGGGGAAGAACTTGCAAATAATGCATGAATTCAAATGCAACATCAAAAAGACCACGACATTTCCTTGAAGTCAGACATATTTCATATTTTACTGGCGTTCTTTACTTGCTGCCTGCCACCAACCCAAAACAACTCGCCAGTTGGGAACCGCTACCTTAATCGTATGATGGCCGACACGTTGGCGCTAACTGCTGAGGAGCTGCGCCCGCAAAAAAGTCCTCACTAATCCAATCACTCAAAGACCGAGTCAAGTCCAGCGGGATTGAAGTCGGTCATTCATTATTCAAGGCCAGTCCTGGGTGTCACGGCCGTCCCGTGTTGGTGTTTTGAACAAGACCGTGGCTTTCCTGTGACATTTTGGACATTAATATTGCAGGGAATCCATAAATCCCTTCTCCATATGCTCATGGGCGCGTTCAAAAGGCACCGGTCACTTCCTCTAACCTAGACTTATGAGCGTGAAGGCCGCCGGTGTGTGCGCGGCGCACAGGTCTCCGTCGTGGTGACATTTTGCCAGACCTTCCAGTTCCGCAGCCCCACACATGGAATGGAAGTCACGGTGTAGCCTTCAGCCTGGGCATCAGGCTAGACCAGGCTAGCAGGCTAGAGAAGGCGTTTCTGCGTCGACACAATGCTGATGTGTTTTCTGTGTATTTTTTGGGGGGAAAAAAACATTCTCTATCCTTTTTTTCACCCAAAATCTGAGAATTTGAGGTAGTGAATGCTGACCCGCCAACATGCCACGTTCCACTGTAATGCTATTTGCCAGCACACCAATATTATAAAATAAACAGTTTTTCTTCTTTTAGGGGCAAAATGTGCACATTTGCACACGTCTGCTTCCGTGTCGCCAGCGCCGTCGCTGTATTCTGGTGTTCTCCTTCAAAGGGACACTTGCATTAAAAATGCAGGGTTCCTCATCTTAAAAGCGAGGGTGCGTTGAATGTTTCGTTATTTACTGTTGTCTCACTTGCTCCTGCTTCCTTTCATCTGTGCTGAGGGTGGTGTAGGGGCGGTGGGGCAAGGGGGGCACATTGGCAGATGTTTGGGTGACTTCTTGGGCAAAGAACCAAATAACCCGTATCGTGCTTGGCGCCGTTTTCAGTTTGTTTTTATCCACACCTGCTCTCCTACCTCAACCCTTTTTGGTCTATCACTACTTCTGCATCTGGCACCGTTATAGTTGGAGCAATTTTACCTCATTTTACATAAACACGCCCACATCATGATGCTTCACTGTCTTCACTGTGTACTGTGGCTTGAATTCAGAGCTTAGGGGTCGTCTCACAAACGGTCTGCGGCCCTTGCACCCAAAAAGATCAATTTTACTCTCATCAGTCCACAAAATGTTCCTTGTTTTATGTTTCTCTTATTTCTTTTTGTAAATAGATTCACGCAGATGTCTTCTAACAGTCACAGTACTTACAGGTAACTGCAGACTGTCTTTGATCAATCTGGAGCTGATCATTGGCTCATTGATCATTCTGATTATTCTTTGATCCATTTTGATTTCTGTTTTCTGCCACGCGTCTCTGGTTTTGTTCTCCATTTTAAGGCA
Source organism: Oostethus manadensis (assembly GCA_024372805.1). Taxonomy (NCBI): domain Eukaryota; kingdom Metazoa; phylum Chordata; class Actinopteri; order Syngnathiformes; family Syngnathidae; genus Oostethus; species Oostethus manadensis. The sequence continues at coordinate 4,154,899 of QODF01000058.1, forward strand.
TCGGAGATCATTTTAGCCAAACGGCCAAAAATGTTTTGCACCTCTCCATAAGTCTTCGGCTCTCCGATCAACTTTTGAATGAAAGTCTGGACCGACCCATCTTCCTCAGCATATTAAGGAGGTTCTATGTAGGGCTTCAAAATGCAAAAAGTGAAATTGTGCTGTCCTGTTGAAAAAGCCACACAGACGAGGGCCTTTATAATATGGGACCCATTAATTAGACGTTTTTTGGTTTGTCTGTGAGACGTTACATAATACGCGGCGAGGAGGCTATTAATTACACTACCTGGTGATAGTTGAGGGTATTAGCCTGTGCGGCTAATACAGCTGCTGTTTGACCGCCACTGAGCTCTCTAATGTGTCTGTGGGGGAAAGGAGAGCTTCTAATTAATCCTGAGCTGACGGCCAAGCCAGGACATCCCCGGGGAGGCATCAGTGGGGGGGGGCGCACCAACACACTTATCCACAGATTAGACTCAACAGCCTCACTTGGGACGATGAAATGCGACACCGGGCGAAAAGACCTGGCAATTGTTCTCCTGGAGACAATGAGCACATGTTGTTCTGAGGACAACTATCGAGTCATCTTTTTTTTTTTAATTTGGACTACTTTCACTCCCATGAAAAAGCCATTCTGCGGTGAGGTATTAATATTAAGAAAATGGGAGAATATTCATGTCCTGTCTGACTCGCTGAAAAGTTTACTAGGCTGAAAAGGTTGCCTGAATCTCATGCATGTTTGTCAATATAATTTGCTGGGCTATTGGACCCAGAGGAGGGCGCCGGTCCCTTAAGGGTTGCGACTCAAATGCCAACATCTGTCTGCCAATGGCGGTAGAATGAGACGGACCGGCGACGCCTGCGTGGCGGCTATTCTCCGCTTGACAGAAGCCACAAGGTGCAACTTTGGAGATGAAAATAGCGTCGCCGGTATGCAAATCCCGCCGGCGTGTGCGGCCTTTAACATTTATCAGGGGAAAGTATGAACATCTGATGTCATTTTCTGGCCGGGATTATTGGGAGGAAGATCAAAACATCGTGTAAGTGGAATGTCAACATGGGAGAACGAGAAACTATGCATGGGTGTCCAAAGTGTGACTTAAAAAAAAAAAATTTTATTGGCTTTTAGCATATTCTAAAAATGTCATAAAAAATACAACAGCCGCAAAAATTTATGAATAAAGTCAAAATATTAAGAGAAAAAAGATGTACTTTAATGAGAAAAAGTGGTAATTTTCATTGTAATATGTGGAAAAAAAAAACAATTTCAGCATAAAGCAGCATAAAAATGAAATATTTAAAGTAATAAAACATAGTACTATGAGAGCATCCATCTAGGGAGAAGGTCCCATGGCAGACCCAGGACACTCTGGAGGGATTATGTCTCACGGCTGGCATGGGAACACCTTGGGGTCCTCCCGGTGGAACTGGAAAAGGCGGAGACCGGGAAGTCTGGACTTCCCTAGTGAGACTGTTGCCCCCACAACCCAGACCCGGAAAATGGAATGGAATGGAATATTATGCGAAACACAAGGAAAACCCATCCATCCATCTTATCCCAGGTTAGGATGCGGAGGATGTTAGGAGCAGCCAAAGCATGGACACCCAGACATCGCTCTCCCTGGATACTTCGACCAGCTTCTCCCGCCATATCCTGAGGCATTCCCAGGCCAGCAACAGAGTCCCTCCAATGTGTCCTGGGTCTTCGTCGAGGCCTCCTCGGACACGTCCCAAAGATGGCGACCTACAGCTCATGACCGTAGGTGAGGGTGGGGACACAGATCGATCGGTGAGCCTTGCGGCTCAGCTCTCTCTTCACCACGACGGTCCGGTACACGACCGCATCACTGCAGACGCTGCACTGATCCGTCTTTCAACCTCACGCTCCTACCGTCCCTCAGCTTCACACTCAGCTGCAAATGGCTCCAGTAAACGCTGAAGATCACGGCCCGATGAGGCCATAAGGACCAAATCGTCTGCAAATAGCAAAGACGAGATCCTAAGGTCACCAAGATGGACTCCCTCAACGCCTTGACTGCGCCTAGAAATTCTGTCCATGAAGATTATGAACAGAATCGGTCACAAAGGGCAGCCTTGGCGGAGGCCAACGTTCACCGGAAACAACAACGACTTACTGCTGGCAATGCGAACCAGACTCCTGCCCCGATTGTACAAGGACCGAATGGCACGTAATAGCGCACCACCAATCCCGTACTCCTGAAGCACAGGACACCACGAGGGAGGCGGTAGAATGCCTTTTACAAGTCTGTAGTGCACATGTAGACCGGTTGGGCAAACTCCCACATACCCCCCAGTACCCTTGCAAGGGTGTAGAGCTGGTCTACTGTAGTGTTTCGTGACCGGGACGAAAACCACATTGCACCTCCTGTAACCTTCGTATCCTCCTCTCCAGCACCCTGGAATAGACTTTCCCGGGGAGACTGAGGAGTGTGATCCCCCTATAGTTGGAACACACCTTCCGGTCACCCTTTTAAAAAATGGGGACCACCACCTTGGTCTGCCAGTCCAAAGGTACTGTTCTCGACTTCCATGCGATGTTGAAGAGGCGTGTCAACCAAGACAGTCCCCCAACATCCAGCGCCTTTGAGGAATTCAGGGCGAAACTCATCCACCCCCAAAGCCTTGCCATTGGGGAGTGTTTTAACTACCCCAGTGATAGAAGTGTCCGCGTACGCGTCCTCAGATTCTGCTTCCTCTACGGAAGGCATGTCAGTGGGATTGAGAATAGTGGGATTGTTACGCTTATGCATTATTTAATGAAATCAATTAGTTACCGCCATTATCGTGCTATTTTTGACAGCCCCAATTCTAACAAGAAAAAGGTTGCATTTTTATGACAATACATTCATAATATACATCCGTCCATCCATTTTCAATGTCGCTTATCCTCACTACAGTTGCAGGCGTATGCTGGAGCCTATACTTGTAATATTATGTCGAAAAATAATGTCATTTTAGTAGCATAGAGTGGAATTATTAAAGAAAAAATAAATTATTTTTTAAAGTCTTTTTAATCTGAGAAACAAAACCAAATCAAGTTGCAATTTTTTGAAAAATTTGGTTGAGGGAAAAAATTGTATGGCAATAAAGTCATAATATTTTGGAATAAAATCATGAAGATTAGAAGAAAGTTGAAATGTTCTGGGGAAAAAAAAACAGTTAAAATGAGAAAAAAAAAACAAATTGTGAATATAATAGTAGGGATCCTCCAACAAAGGATTTATTCTGCCGATTCCGATCATTCATGTGTGAAATAAGATGATACTGATCACAGAGATTGTGTGTACATTTTTCAATTTCTTTATGATGATGAGTGCTATTGGAAAAGGGTGCCAAATAAGGTGGTGAAGTTAGGAAAATCCCAAGGTCCCCTGACTGTCAGGAGGGCCACAAAATGACTAATTATTAAAAAATATTATACTTTTAAAGAAAATGTTTTTTTTTTTATTTGGCCGACAATTCCTGGAAGTGAGCCATAAAAATAACCTTCAGGCAGGGAGTACGTTCAATGTTAGTGCAGACCTGCCAACATGTACACATTTATTGTACTCAACATGTGATAAACTCATGAATAAGCTCGTACACTTCACTGCTCTTCATTTAGGTGCATTATCCTTGTGAAAACAAAGGATGAGATGCCTTTAGATGTGAAAGTACACTTTGGCTGTTCATGGGTCCTAGTTTTTGTGTAATCCTGCAGCAATTTAAAGGGGGACCTATTATGCTTTTCTTCTTTTCTGACCTATAAATGTTGTTACAATGTTGCATTCTCGTGTTAACCGCATTAGAAAATGAGGTTTGCCCATTCGGAAGTGAGCATTTCGCATGTTTTTTTTCAACACCGAGTTCCACTGACGTCCCAAAAGCCGGACTTCCTTATAAGGAGAACGTTGCACAACGGCTGCCAGGAAATGTTTGTTCGGGTGTGAGGGAAAGCTAATTTTGTTCAGCAATACAAACCATGACTATCTCCCTAACTGTTGCTGAACCTCCTCCAGTTGTCCACCACAGGGCATGTTTGGGTGTGTTCTGGGCTTGCAAGGGCCCACTCCACTTTGAGACAAAGTGGGCAACATGAGTTGGGGCTGGGGGGGGTGCAATTCAGAGCCCCACGCAGCGCTTGCAACCTTTGCTTTCATTACTTTGTCATTGTGAATTACGGACGACGGCTGACTGGCAAGGATGAGGACACATTCCACTCTCCTGCGTGTCCTGGCAAGCCTCGCCTACGGGACTGCCAAGTGTCTGGCCAGGGCCTTCACTCATGCTGAATGAATAGAAAATATGTTTGTATGATAGACGCTACCTGCACGTCCAATGGCTGCTTGTAATTACACACACGCTCGGGTGAGTTCGTTTTAATATTTGCACCTTCACAGTTTCCAGTGGAGAGTCAAGTGATGTAATATAATCAAACGTATGCTCCCTCGCCAGGAATACCAGGCCCTCCAACTAATGCGTCGACGGGCGAGGGCGACGGGGGAAAGGCGGCAATAAAAAATGCGGGTTTAGCCGTAAATTAGATCGCCGAGCAACGGATTTCGCCGTCATTTGCATTTTGCATGCAAGCAGCCAAAAATACTTGGCGCACCACCACGAGCGGCATCCTCGGAGGGCTTAACGGCACCGGGAGATGAGATGGAACAAAAATGGAAGACAATGCGAAGGGAGCGGGGAGGTGGGGAGGTGCCACAACAGGAATAAAATAAAAGAAAGGGAAACAAGAGGACAAGGGCTGGAGGTGCAGCAGCGGGGGTGACGACCACGGGTCTTGCGGGACGCGATGCTGGGATGAACATCAAGCAGCCGGCGTGGATCACAGCCACGACACGCTTTGTTGTCTGGGATGTCGCTGACTAATTCATAGACAATCATGAGCTCCGACTCTGTGTGCTTACCCAACACACATCAATTTGTCCAAAAATGGTCAAGACGAAACACAGCGACCCCCGAGCAAATGTTTCTAAAAAAATCTAAACATGCAAGGAAGTGCACAAAATATACTGTATTCTCAGAGTTTTGGATCGAGCTCATCCGGACTGTTCAGGTTGTCTTGTCTTGTTTTGCCTCTCATCTGAGCCCACTTCATCAGTTCATGTTAAAGAACTAGATAGGACAGCTTTAGGCATGCTCAGACAATTAATTTGGTGTGGAAGTGGTACGTTTTTGGCAGGCCGTTTTGGCCCATGGGACTCTGGAGGCAGCTGACAGGTACCGGAAGGCCAAGCGGTCTGCGGCTTTGGCAGTCGCTGAGGCAAAAACCCGGACATGGGAGGAGTTCGGAGAGGCCATGGAAACTACAAAAATATTCCATCAATTAATATTGAATCCTACTTTGTGGAAATTCACTTATCACGGTTGAGTCTGAAACCCGAGGGACTACTGTACATATATCTCCCCTGCCAGCCTTGAAAAAAAGTTAAAAGTTACAGTGGGACCTTTAATTTGTTCCAGAAAGTCTAACACTAACCAAAACAGACTCTAACTGAATGTAATTTCCCCATAGGAAATACTGCACACCCAACTCACCTGTTCCAGAAAGCCAACAGTGTGAGCACAGTTTTTAGGATTTACAGAAAGTGTGCAATAGTTATTAAAACAAAATTATGTAGGTGCATAAACTTGGACACCCCAAGAACACCAGAAAAATTACATCAATATTTAGTAGATCTTTTGCAGAAACAACAGCCTCTAAACGCTTCCAATGAGGGTCTGGATTCAGGTTGACGGTATCTTTGAACATTCTTCTTTACAAAACAGTCAGCTTTGATGGTTTCCGGCATGGACAGTCCACTTTAAATCACAACACAGATTGAGATTCCATTCCGGAATGTTGTACTTCTTCCTTCTTCCTCCTCATACAGCATCCCCTTGTGCAAAGTCCGCTGAAAATGAGCGATGCAAAGTGACACCATGTGCAGCAAGATCATGTTGCAGGTCATTGGAGCTGGTCTGTGGGTTGAGTTTGACTGTTCTTACCATCCTTTGCCTCTACTTGTCTGAGATTTTTCTTGGCCTGCCACTCTGGCCCTTAACCAGAACTGTGCTTGTGGTCTTTCATTACCTCACTATGTTTCTCTGACAGCTGTAATCTCTGAGCTAGCTTTTTGTATCCTTCCCCCAAACCATGATGTTAAACAATCTTTGTTTTCAGGTCTTTTGACAGTTGTTTGGAAGCTCCCACGTTGCCACACTTCGGAGAAGATGCACTTGGCCACCTTAAATACCCTTTATCGTGATTAGCATGACCTGAATATGTAGGCCAACGGGTCTATGAGCTTACCAAACAAATTTTGCGTTCCAATAATTAGTGCTACAGGTAGTCAATAAAAGCCGAATTTTGTTTCAATAATTATTGCACACCTTCTGTAAATCCTAAAAACCTCATTTCACCTCTCAAATATCACTGTGCTAGTCTGCTGTATGATATAGTTCACTGGAAGTGCTGATCCAAACATCTAACGATTTATAAAGGAAAATTGTGAAAACGATCAGGGCTGCCCAAACTTTTTCATACCACTGGGCATTCTTTACAGAAACAAAGTTAGCTGGTAACCATTCACTCATTTCCCCCAAACATGAGTTCCTTAAGCGACAACGACAGTTTATCTGATCTTCTCCAGGATCAGATAGTTTTATCAGCAAAACATGGACGCCAAAATAAGTTTGACAACGCTGGCGTGCGTTTGTGCGAACGCGACTGCTCCTCATATCTAGAGGCTAATTTGTTAATTGGGAAATCGAAACAAAGGAATAAAGGGCAGTGGGGTGAGCCGCGTCCGCTGCCTTTGCTGGGAAATCATTATCTCACCGTGTACCTTTGATATTCCCTGACAGAATCACACGGGCCACATCCAAAACAAATTAACAAGAGTGTTGTTGTGGGAGAGAGCCCAGCAAGCATGTGCACTCGCATTAATGGAAACATTCACCTCCACGGAACAGGACGACATTCCCTTCGCATTATCTTTGCTTTAGCGCAATTTAGTAGGATTCTGTACAGAAAAGTGCAATTTAATAAGTGAATCTACTTTTCCTTTTGGCTTATCCCATTAGGGGGTCGCCACAGCGAATCGTTTTCGCATGTTTTGATTTGGCAAAAGTTTTACGTCGGATGCCCTTCCTGACACAGCCCTCCGTATAAGGGACATGATCTAATAGTGGTAATAAAAGTGAAAACCTGTTTATGACTTTCTAAATACATTTTTACCATTATTTGAGCCAGGTAGACATGACATAACACACCCCCATAGTCACTTTACACTACTATTATTCTTTGTTTACACCACATTGGGAATGCACAGGATACAGGATCACTGCAGGGACAGCGACGGCTTTCGCCATCAGCATGCTGGGGAGCTAACTGGAGGGCCTCCAAGTGAATAAAAACCGTAATAATAATGAATGGTATTAAAATGCCACAGGCTTCCAATCCAATACAGTTTGTGTTTGTAACAATTCAACCATGCAATATTTATGCATATTTATTTATGCGTTGTAGCGGGAATAACTTCACATTAATAGATTCAATAAAATATCAAACCAAACTAATAATCATAGCAAATATAGGACTGCGTAAAAAGGTATATCAAAATACATTCATATATACTGCAGTCATCCTTCATATAGCTTGTTTTTTTCAAAACCCCCAACGTTACTTCCAACGATTCTGCTCCCCTACAAGGTAAACTATCTTAAATGGCTTATTGTGTCTGATTTGATCTAGTAATACCAATGTGAAGGTGACTACTCCCTCGCCACATTCGATTATTGCTCCCTCACTATACTGTATTGTGGTTCTTAGGATTAATTAATGCGACTAATGAATAAATGACTAAATCAATAATGAATACTGAATAATGAATAACACTGGACCAGCTCTACTCCCTTGCAAGGGTACTGGAGGGTATGTGGGAGTTTGCCCAACCGGTCTACATGTGCTTTGTAGACCTGGAAAAGGCATTCGACCG
>QODF01000058.1:4163396-4196564 GCA_024372805.1 Oostethus manadensis
GGGTTCTTGTTCACGAGTGAGGGAAGGTTGGAGCGTGAGATCGACAGACGGATCGGTGCAGCATCTGCAGTAATGCGGTCGCTGTACCGGACCGTCGTGGTGAAGAGAGAGCTGAGCCGGAAGGCAAAGCTCTCTGTTTAGTCAAAACATATTGAAATACAAGTGAGTAGTATTGTGGTCACTGGGCGGCAGTAATGACACAAAACATTGAGACGTTACCTTACATTACCTTACCCTAACACTGCACGGGGACAGCCATGTCCGACAAGGAAAAAAAAAAGTATCCTCCCATTCTGTGTGGAAGTGGTAAGTTTTTCGCTCCTGAAGTTTAGAAAAAGGCCTAACTGGTTAGCTTGGGGCCATCTTGAGTCCCTGCACCATAAGAGTTGTACAATGTGACAATAACAGTAGCATGAAGGTGACTAAATGGGTGTTATTTCATGTCTACAAGGCTCATGATGTCAAACAAGTCATAAACAAGTACTCTCTGTTCTAAATACAGAAATATTCCATTTATCAACATTGATTCTATACATAAGTTCATTTCTTGCTATCATGTCTGGAACCAATTAACCGCCAAAAACAAGGGACGATTGAATATGGCTGTTATTTCATGTCCAGAGGGTTCTAATAATGTTAAAAAAACATGTTTATAAGGTCATAATCAGGTTTTCTATCCCATAACTAGAAAAACATTCCATTTATAAACAAGAAATCCAACTTTGTGGAAGATTACTCATCACAGTCGGTTCTGGAACCAAATAACTGCCATAAACAAGGGATTACTGCATATAAATATAACCACATACAGTATAATCATTAGCTAGTGACTTTTCAATGTATGGCTGTGAAGACAAATAGCTAGTGCTTGATTGAATGAAACGCCTTGTAGAGATGATTAACAAGTCTCAATAAGCAAAAGCTTATTTTAAATGTCAAATTTTTGCTGTATGGAAGTTTTTGTAAGACCACAAGTCAGAGCATCTCCACACTGGACCTGTGGGAGGTCCGTAGATGACCTCAGACATCTTCAAAGTGCAGCAGAGCACCAGAGATAGGACAGCTTTAAACGGCCTCAAGAAAAACTCAATATAACTCAAATAGGGACGTAGATCCACTGGTAAATTGAAAGCTTTGCTATTGCCTCTTCAACACAATGGATTGATGCAGACTCGCACTAATCCACCTGTCCTTCTCGTGTTCCATCCATTTCTCATTTGTGAACAAGACCCCAAGACTCGAAGATGGCACACCACCCTTTTTTGGGTGAGAACCACGACCTGGAGGTGCCAATTCCCATCCCAGCAGCGTCAAACTCGGCTGCGAAACAATCCCCCTCACTCTGTCTTAGATGCCATGGGTCTGATGACTGCCCTCATGTAGGTTGTCGTCTTCTGGTTGTGGGCCCGACTGTACAGTCCGATCCCTGAGTGTCAGACACGAGTGCAGTGGGGGCAAGGGAATTTTCCAGGGTTGTCTAGGTCAATCTCCTTTGGCTCCATATCTCCTCAAAGTTTTCCTGTGCCCGACTTGTAAGGGCATGCCAGCCTGGTCAGTCCAAAGCATGGAGCTCTTGCTGCTCGGGTGCCGCTTGGACGCCAGAGTGACGGACATGCGGTATGCCTTGGCGTCGCTTGCCATTGCATACTTCGCCATACATGAACGGCTTGGGAAATCCATCCTGATCACGTGATCTGCGCCTAGAAATTCTGTCCATGGAAGTAATGAACACAATCGGTGACAAAGGGCAACCCTGGCGGAGTCCAACCCACACTGGAAACCAGTCCCATTTCTTGCCAACATTGCGGACCAAGCTCTGACACTGGTCATACGGAAGAACCCAATGAATGAAGTATATGTGTTTCTTATATTTCTTATTTTTGTATTTGTATTCCCTTGATTTTACCAAGCGCCTTCATTTTTTTTGCACATCTTGCTGTAAGCATCGAATGTTGAAAACAAAGAGTGCACCTCTTAAAGCAAACACAGCAGCGAGAGGGTGAAAGAGCAGGCGAGGGGCGTATGGCAGCCATTATCTTGTTTATTAAAAGCAACTTTTCTTCTCTCGCTCCCCCCCCCCCCCCTCGTGCAGCCAACCGCACATATTTCCAAAGGCCAGGCTGGGCGGCGTGCGCCCACATGTGCTGCTGCAGGGGTCACCCAAGTTGAAGGCTGGGGGGGGGTCATGCAGTCAGCATCGTAGTGGAACTGTGCATGCACTGCATACAATATCACGTTTATCGTTGTCCAATCAAAACATGTGCTGTGTCTCCAAAAAAAAACGCGCCAACAAAGATACAAGTCAGGAAGGAATGCCAGGATTCTCCAAACAGCGGCCCCAGGGCCATTGGCGGACACAGTTTTTTTTTTATTGGCCCAGTGCGCATTCTTCAAATAAATTTCATCTGCAACATCATAATAACAAATGAATTTAAGAATAAATTATACCAAATACCAATGCTTGCCAATGTGTGCGGTACCGTATCGGCTCCATAAAGGTTTTGGTACATCAATCTGATATTTGTTGATAGACAAATCAACCTACTATACTTAGCACACAATGTTGGGTTTCGCCTTCAAAGTAAAAATTATACCGTAACTTTAACAATCCCAGGGCCAAAATGAAGATGACAATCTCCTTTGCTTTCGGATCAACGTTTGCAATAAAAGCTGGCGTTGCCTACGCCCACAAGGGCTGATCTCTGGTGAGAGGATGCATTTTACAGTATTTAAAAGTTTTTGTCATGTCATTAGATAAAAACTGATTGTGACCTGCTCCAGATGAGGTTGTAGTGTAGTGGTTTGGAGTTGTCTGTGGATAACAACGCTGGTGCTTGGCACAGGAGACAATACTGTACTTACATAATACAGTATGTATACAGTATACAGTATTTCCCCAAAGTAGGATGCATTGTTAATATATTACAATATTTTTTCAGTTAGGGTACATAAAGCCTGTTTATGATTTTCTAAATAAAAAAAAACACCCCAACATTTTAAACTCCTAAATTCTTTGTTTACCACTCCATTTTACTTATTCAAAACGAAAGAAAGTTTTTTAAACGGAGTGAGGTACAAGCCAGAAACTTACCACTTTCACACCGAATGTGAGGAGAACCTTTTTTTTCCCCACTCAATCTCAGCCATGGCATGCCAGCTCGGCTCTGCTGAGCTCAGTAGCCAGTCTCCATGCGATGGAATGGTGCGTACAAGGACCACTGAACAAAGGGCGAAATCTCAGCGCTGGACAAAAAAGACTACAACATACTGTAAACGAGTAACATAAAAAATACTGTATAAATAAAATACTGCATAAATAAAATAAAATACTTTTCAAACAGTAGTACATGTATGCTGGTAATTATTACTATTTCTGAAGAAAAAAATAGCGGGGCCATGACGGCAGATTGGCAGCCACTAGGGGGCGTATGTGTACGGTATTCCTGGCACGGCTATAATTTGCTGCGATCATCTGGTGTATTTTTGTCATCTTTTTCACACACACATTTCTAATCTTAGCAGCGCAATCATGCCGACTCGTTAAAAATCCCCAGTTGACCTGCTAATAAGCACTCGATGGCGCCGTATTTCACGCCGCGCTGTCAACTGTCACATGAATTTGGCGGGTTTTGGATTGTATTTGAGAATTCCGCTACAAATGATGATAACGATGCACTTCAAACCCGTATGATGGCATGCGTGCCTTCAACGCACGCATGGTAGCAGCTGAGACATAAATATTACAGCGGCAGCTTTTTCCATCGCAACTCCAGAGGTCAAAGCAAATGACCCAATTATCTCCAAGCGTTAAAGTCGGGCTCGGCTTTCTTAACGCTCGCACTTGCGGACGACGCCTTTTAGTCGGCGAGTGATTTATTGTCGAGGTGAATCCATATGCTGTCCAAATGCGATCCCGCGTAATGACTAGCACCCCTCGCGCCATGTGCGACCCGGCTGCCGTGCGACATCACCGCTGAATGACGCCCGGGCACCTTTTACGACCCGCTAAAATGTTCCGTTAAAAAAAAAACGAACACTCACTCGCTAGCTGTACAGACTCGTCTTACACAAAGAAAGCGTCACGGATCTGATGTATTAATACAAGGAAATGAAAGACAACAAGCAAACAATGCAGCTTCAAGTCAACAACAAATCTCTAAGAAAGACATAATATAATGTTTAATGTGATTTGTTTGCTGGTCCTTGAATGCACCTTTGTTCTGACATGCTGCCTTCACACTACTATACTGTGCTGCCAAATGCTGATACTATGTGGGCAGGGACGGAGCTTCAGGGGGGGCTGGGTGGCCCGGGCCCCTAGGAGGTGCTCTGATTTGTTCCACTAAAGGTAAGATCTCATGACCTAACTGAGTGCTAATGTGCATATTTGTGGTACACAACGTGTCTGAAAAACAAACTCCAGGTGGTTCTGCAGTCATTTTGGGCTGTTAATATGATTTCGTTCCCACCCATCCATTTTCTATGGGTGGCGGGGGTATGCTGGAGCCTAACCCGTCTGGGATTTGGGCGAGAGGCGGGGTACAGCCAATCGCAGGGCAGACAAACAACCATTCCCACTCACATTCATACCTGGCATCTAAAAACAATGGTTAGTCGTGACACTTTATGCCATGACATAAGAATACTTGCAGTGAACCAGTAACTTCTCTCTTCTCCCAGAGGCAATGTACTTTGTGACAACTCAAGTCACAGCAACACAAATAACTTTGGTCTTGTTGAGAGAGCCATCTGCCAGGGCTTTGATGCTAATCTTGTCATTCAAAACACTTGTTGTCCATTTCTGCTTAATATTTTTTACAGCTTCTAGTTCCACGCAAAACCTCAAACTACGGTGTGGGCTGAGGGTTAAACAGGAAATTAATTGCCGCCAACAAAATGAGTGCCATTAAAGGACTCTTCCATTAACATGTTACCAACGCGTTAACTTTGATAGCCCTATATACAGTAAATGACAAGTCATCAATCTTTAGAGTACAATATGAATGTTTTGAACAAACCTCCCAATGACAAGAGAAAAATATATTTTTTTCAAAATAAAAATGTACAATGCACTCTTTTAAAGCAGTTCACTATTTGTTAAGAACCGAAAATGGTCATTTTTTGATTTTGCAGCAAAAGAGGGTGATATTTACTGAAAGCAAAAGCTAATTTAATCACTGACATTTGAACAAGCCATATTACATGCTAACATAACATCCCTTTGTTCATAAAATCTCCACAATTCTTACATATGAATGTGATGTCAGCTGTCAAAATCGCCTCCCACACCTGCTGTTTTGTTGTGATCTGCCCTCGGACCTTCTGCTCGACGATTGGGGGTGAGGTCAAGGGAAAAAAGGGGGCCAAACCATAAGTTTCTCATTGACAGAGAGGTATTTTGGGTCATGAGATGGTGCATTTCATGCATGAAGGTCATTTTGCTACAGAAGTTACGCGTCTTCAAATTGTACCGTAGAAAAAAGTGGTCAGTCAGAAACTAGACATGCTGGCCATTCTCTGCTTCATCCATACAGACGGACCTCATCGGTAAACAGGATTGTTTGAAAATCCATCTTCATGTTTTTGTTGGCTCACTGCATCCGTTTCTGCTTGTGAGCATTGGTTAGGGGTGGCCAAATAGTAGCTTTATGCAGAACTGCAAAGCCTCTGGAGGATCCTACACTTTGAGGTTGATGGGACTTCAGAGGCCCCAGCAGTTTCTAATACCCGTTTGTAAAGACCTTTTCATTTCATACACTAGTCTGGCAGAAACGATTCTCATTATCAACACAATCCCGGCTGTCATCCCAATCAGTCACTGATTTCTTCACCCCATGATGACGTTTTTGTGAATGTCTCCATGAGACATTGCGATATTGGACGCTTTTTAGTCAGCTTTATCTTTCCCATATCGCTTGAAATCGTGAAACATCATGTGTGAGTAGTGTCCTCACCTGGAGAACCGGTGACAGTTATCCGAGAGTGATATCAGTAATCTAAAGAGTTGCTTTCCCAGCCTGTTCTGTTGTTTTCCAAATACATCGTTGTTCTTCTTAAATAACACATTATTTTCTTAGGAGTATTGAATATTTTGACTTTATTCCCATACATTTTTTTCACCAATATACTTTTGCAAACTTTACAACTTTATTTTCTTGTGTTTGTTTCTCATCATTTTATTTCTTGGAATAAAATTTGAATATTACCTTTGTTTTAATATTTCAACTCATTTTCCACCAAAATTGTTACATTATTTCATATCCATTTGAACTTATTCTCATAAAACTACAGCTGTTTTTTTTTCCATTTCTGCTGTTTTTTTTCTAGCTATTTCAATTATTTTCTTTTTGTAATAGACTTTATGCCCATAATATTGTGTCTTTATTCTCGTGCCATAATAACTTTTTCCACACTTTGCAACTTCATTCGTTGTTTTGTTTCTCATAATATGCCAACTGATATTTATATAATAAAATAAATTTACATATATATACGGTATATATGTAAATATATGCTTGTGTATATATTCATATACAGTATATATATATAATATACAGCATATACAGCTGATCGTACATTATAATATTTTTTTTTCTTAATATTTCAACTCTATGCTTCTAAAAACAAGTTTTTTTCTTTTTACTTGTAAAATGACAACTTTTCTCCTGATATATCTTTTTCCGCAACCCAATTTTCCAAAAAATAACTTTATCCATTGTTTTGTTTCTCATAATATTATTACTTCTCGACCATGGCATGACTTTATTTTCCCAACGTTATTCTCTCAAGATTACAACTTCTTCCTCTTAATATACTTCCATTCCTGCAAACTTGCGGTTGCTTTTTCCACATATGCAGGGGATGATTTATAGTTTTCTTGTCAAATTCCATTTTTTGAAAGTGTCGCGGGCAAATAAAAACTGCCGTGGTCCGCAAATAGCCCACAGGCCGCACTTTGGACACGCCTGGGTTACGTCAAATTTAGCAATAGTGAGAAAAGAATGGATGTAGTTTATACACAAAAATGATGTGTTGTTCTTACTTCATGTCTAATGTGTTTACTATCGACAATTTATCCCCGTTTCACTACATCTTAATCCTTAGTTTTTGTATTTCACACAGGAAGTGTGAGCAAAGCAAGTGCTGCATTGTTCCGTGAAGAAGAGGATAGGATTAAATCAGCTCTGCTTCTTCCATCCATCCATTTTCTATGCCGCTTATCCTCCTTAGGGTCGCGGGATGCTGGAGCCTATCCCAGCTGACTTTGGCGGGGTACACCGTGGACTGGTCGCCAGTCGATCGCAGGGCAGGCAAACATTCACACTCTAATTTAGAGCGGCCGATTAACCTAACTTGCATGTTTTTGGAATGTGGGAGGAAACCGGAGTACCCGGAGAAAACCCACACACGCACGGGGAGAACATGCAAACTCCAAACAGAGATGCCCAACGGAGATTTAAACCCAGAACCTCCTGACTGTGAGGCCAACGTGCTACCCACTCATCCACCGTGCGGCCCCAGCTCTGCTTCTTCCTTCTCCTTTTCCCAAACGGAAGCATGTGATCATCCTTAAGCAAACTGACAAACACCAAATGCACATTTTCTGTATTTTCACTGTGCTGTGATCCTGTCACAAAACAAATTGTGCACATGAAGGTGTTAATCCGGGTGCTACCAGTAAGTCGGGAGGCAATTACCCGAGCCCTTGTATATTCTACCACGATGACGTGTCGACAGCGCAAACGGTTCTCAGGCCCTCGCTGCTGTTAACGCTTTGCAGGCTTTTTTTCTCATGTGGTTGGAAGGAGACAAGAACTTTGCCAATCGCATATTGAGAGCAGCAACAGCAGATCCATATGTCACACGCTGTCGTAAACATCTCAAATGAGCATCCTGCTATGTGTGGTCCACTGGCTGCTCGCTTTCAGAAACTTGGCGTGAGAACACATTTCCATGGCAGCGAATATTTAGTCATGCAAGAAGCCAAAAATGTGGAGGTACTGGGGTTTTCACGAGACCCCGACCGTGGAATACCTGCGAACGGCGGAAATCTGTGAGCAACTCATACGCCTGGAAGGACATTGTCCTCCGATTTCGGATCAACATTTGCTATAAACATGCCTGTTGAAGAAGAAATGGGAGGGAGACAAAAAAACTAAAAAAAAAGCCGCACCATTTTTGGTAATGAGGGGAAAAATGGGAATGTTGCTCCAGGTGGTGAAGGTAGGGCACTCCACTTTCTGGAACCTCCCTTGCCATCCATCCCCAAATGTTCTCCGTTGGCTTTAGATGAGGGGAACCCGCGGGATGGTCCCAAAGTGTGGGATTATTCTTCTGGAGGAGGTCATTTGTGAAGTGTTGAAAAATCCACTCGTTACCATCATCATCATCAGTCGAGAGGCATGCTCCCTGCACAACCTGAAGCTCCATTGTCCCGTTGAAGAATCACGATGGTGCCGTGTGGAAAACATCTCAGGTGGGAGCTCCTTGTCATACCAGTAAAGCTAGAAGCCATCAGGACCATCAAGGGACAATAAAACTTTCTTCCAACTTTCAATGTCCAATGTTTTGCATTCCCAAATGACCAATTTTGGAGAGGCCTTCTTGACGAGACGTTTTTCCTCTTAAAGCTTTCGCCGGCAGATGGCGTCTGATGGTTACTGGACTGCCCTCGGCATGGACGGTCCTGACGGAGAGCTTTTCTGTAACCCTCAGGATGTGTGAAGAAGTTAGTCTTACTGCGTCCAATCAGCAGCACTGGCACTGAGGCTGCGAGAGGCCTTCGAAGAGAGAAAGCTTTTTTTGCCTTTGCCATCAAGAGATAAGTGCGAAAACCCGACGCTAAATCCCATTCAGTCCCCAACATTTAGCCCTTTAGAGGTCGTGCTCTTCGGCTTGCGAGCAGCCGATGAACGTTTCACTTGAACACTTTTTCCCCCCTCACTCCCGTTTCTTCTTTTTGCATTTTGAAACTCTACTTGGAACCTCAAACAGTACAACATGTACATTTCATCTGGTTTGAACGTTTGGATCACTGAAGGATTTGCGGCCATATTGTTATATAATATTGTTACATTTACAATCTTCCATGTCTCACAGCAACTTTGGTGCATTCAGGGACCACCTACTCATCACGTCGGTGAAGCATAAAACAAACATGGCTACACGTCTGCAGGGAATATCCCGTATTTATTTCATATAGTATTTTATCAAGTACTTACGGAGAATGAGATGCGTTTCCTGCAGAAACCAAATTTTTTTTCAAGCGCAAATCCTCAAATTTGGCGGGACGGTAAATGCTGAACGAGGAATGCGCTCTCTCCAGTATTTCTTTTGCTGCGATACCATTTTGATACCATTGATACCAATTTGCACGGCTACAGCGAGCGGAATTCCCCACGGACTACACCGGGGCTTCCCAACCTTTACTGTGCCTTTTTTCAAGTCAAAGGAGATTTTAACAGCAAAGTAATTGCCAGAAACAACCTACCCCCGAAATCTATACCCGCTGGTACGTGCAGCGAGGTAACAAAGCACACAAGGCCACCAAGGCCTTGCATCGATGTGCTCAGGTATGTTTAATTATTCAAAGGTATTCTTTGAGGCTGTCTTAGTCAAACACGAAGAACAAAGCAGACACATGACGGGATGAGAGCGGGGCGGGCGGGCGTTCTGCAAAAGGGAGCGGAGGTCCAAACCGGACACCCCGAGGAGGAGGAAAGTCACATCAGCCGCAGTGATCTCATTCCTTCGAGTCAGCAAAGCTGGCGACCGCAACTGGCAAACTGGGAGAGCTCGCTGTGCTCTTTTTGCTGTTTGCTGCCCCCTTCAGATCGGAGCCGGTACTGCTTCAATATAAATTCGGGGTCCGGGCAAAGCCGAGTGGGTGGTCCAACACCCTTCAGAACCCTTTGTGATGCTGACCTCAGATCAGCTCACACTGACACCGGAGCAGAAAAGTGGCGCTGATAAGGGATCAGCGCCAACGGGGGAAAGGGGGCCAGAACAGGGCCGCTTGGTCCCGCTTCTAATTGGCCCTCATTACACCCCCATTAGCCTATCAGGACCGGGCTGTGCTGCTGGATGCCACGCTTTGCTAACTCTGAATGACACAAGTCGGAGGCCCGTGAGGAGTACCGGCGCGGTCCGTAACTGCTAATGTAAGCAATGGAACAGATGCCCGCGCATGAATAACACCGAACATCGTCCAGTTAACCTTCTCGCAAGGCTGCTCCCGACCAGCGGGCGGGCTCGGTCAGGCGGCCGTTATGGCGGCCATTCCGCTGCGATTGTGTTTCGCTCGCTGCTCTTAATTGTTTGTTGGTTGTACTTTTGCGTGTGACGTGTCCTTTGTTCTGGCGTGGCCAACGGTGGGGCGATTACGTCCCAGCCAGTGTTTATGGGCGCTCGCTGCACGAGGGCAATCTTTTGTGCTAAAACGCAACGCAAACAAACAGCGGCGTGTTTGCACGGCGAGGCCCAAACGACAAAGATTACTTCCATACCGGCTGGTGACTCACGACTGTAATTGTGTGTTTTCGCTTCTTTAGAGGGATCCTAATGAAGCCCAGCGAGCTGAGGAAGAAAACAAGAACTGGAACCAGAACCAAACCCAGCAGACACACGGTGAGGTTAAACAATCCCATGTCGGATCAGCACCAAAGGGTACACTTGCTAGACACCGGTACCAAAAGATCAGGGGTGTCCAAATGGTGCAATACCTATAGACGACTAAACATGATCAAAGTTGTCATTTTACAACTCATGTATTAATTTTTCTTCAATAATGTAACTATATTTTAGTAGCATACACAGCATTATAGCTGCAGCCTTAGCAAGAAAGTTGAAATAGTTGGAAAATGTAAAAAAAAAAAAACTATCCTAAAAAGAAAAAAGCTGCAATTGTATTATTTTTGAAGCATAAAGTTGAAATTTTACAGAAGCCAATTAAAATTGCAATATTATGAGAGACACAAAACAACAAATAATGTCATTTTTAGAAAACTATGTCATGGGAATAAAGTCATAATTACAAGTAGAAAATGTACAAGGTGAAAGTTGAAATAGTTGGAAAATGTAAACAAATATATACAGCAGAAAAGGGGGAAATTCCTGCAAACTTATGAAAATAAAGTCCAAATATTTAGAGATAAAAGATGTTCTGTCTGGAAAAAAATTGCAATGTTGTAAGAAACACAAAACAACAGATAAGGTGGAAAAAGTTGCAACGTTATAAGAATAAAGTCAAAATATTACGGGACTAAAGTAATACCTACGGGAAGATAATTTACAAGAATAAAGCCAAAATATTTCAACAAAAAAAGTCATGTTCTATCTGGAAAAAAAGCCAATTTTATGAGAATAACCTCGTAATATTATGAGGAAAAATATCATTTTAGTAGCATAAAGTTGAAATATAACAGAAGCAATTTATTATAAATTTGCAATGATGTGAGAAACACAAGTCATAATTACTGGAAGTTGGTTTAAATTTTAGGAGTATAAAGGAAAAACGATGTCCTTTTAGTAGCACAGAGTTGAAATATCAAAGAAAATATGTTTTTTTAAGTCATACTATTATGAGAAACAAAACAAAATACAAAATACGTTATAGGAATAAAGTCAAAATATCATGGGAATAAAGTCTTACATTTCGAAAAATAGAAAAAAGATTATTTAAGAAGAATAAATGAAATGTTTGGAAAAATGGGGGTTATAATACAGCAAAGAGTGACACTGAATTTTTTGTTTGTTTTTTTCAAACCAATATCCTCTGAGATGCAACCTCTTTTACAAAATATCAAAGCTGGAAAAACTGCTACAGAGATCCTCACACAGCCCTGAGCTGAGTCATGAAAAGACGAGGTGGTGTTGGCACGAAATTGGATTTGGTATGGAGCCAAGTAACTTGGTACCATAAGACCGATCCAAACTGAACTGGTGGGAAGTTCTGAGGAGACCAAAATGAATCTGGCATGTTGGTAGTGAAAAGTGTTTTGGTGGAGGTAAGGACGAGAAGTCCAAACATCTCCACGGGTAAGATTGAAATCAGTCTCTGCCTCCTTCAAACAAACTTGCCACCCTGTTTGTCTTCTTGTTTTCCTGCTCCGGTTCGTCTTTCCCTCACCATCCAATCATCTGCTGCGACACACTGACACTGTTTGGAGAGTCTGGGGCCCGCTCCGCGGCGGGCCGGGGCTCGGCCGAGACCGCAGCCTTGACCCAAAGTGTGGCGGGCCGGGCCCGCCGGGTCTCTTGATTGAAGTGCAGCACACTTGAGAAGAGCAGCGCCTTGCATCCATTGAAATAATAAGCTGACCCGGAGAGCTGCTCGCCTTTGAGTCGCAGCCAAGCCATCTGAATCCACTCTGCCCAAATGAGGGCTTATTTTGCAAAGACACCCCCCGCCCTGTGCGTGCTATGCTACAGTATAAGTCGGAAGAGGCTTGCATCGCGTCCGTGCCCAAAAAGTTTGGGGATTATTTTCGGCTTCACAGTGACTAATAATAAACTGCATCCTTATTTCAGCACAGGCATGACTAACAGAGCACCGCACTGATGGCTTCGATTCGCCTCAATAATTTGGGACACCCCTGCTACTGACAGGCTAATATACAGCACGGGGTGAAGAACTTTCCAAAACATGAGCAGCCACCACGAGGCGCACGGATGACCTGCGGCTTTGACCGACCTTGCAGCAAAGTGACTCAGTGCAGTCACTCGGTAACTGTCGGAAAATATGATCGGCTTTATGATTGGCAAGTGTGGCGTGAAGGGGAATCACACAAAGCTTTGCGATGCAAGACGGACGTCCAAGAACGTTCTGGAGGCGGCGGTTGAAGGTCAGAACACCGTGGAGGCAAGACCATCATCGGCAAGGCTCGGGCTACCGAACGACCTCTCTAACTTTAGCTAAGGAATCATTTGAATGATTAGGATTTGAATAAAGTTGGATATATTTTTAAAAAAACAGCATGGCGGCTTTGTGACATCAGAATCGTGATTCATAAATAGAAAATAAATACATTGAATATTTGGGTAGAGCTTTCTAAATACAATCTTTACCATTATTAGAGCCCTGTAGACATGAAATAGCACCCCTACTATACCTTTACACTCCTAGAAGGAAGTCGGAAGGGAGTCGGTGGAAGGAATACTTTGAGGCCCTTCTCCATCCCACTGACATGCCTTCCATAGAGGAAGCAGAGTCTGAGGATACGTACGTGGACATTCTATCACCATGGCTGAGGTATTTGGGGTAGTACCGGGGGTGGATGATTTTTGAGGTTGACACGCCTCTTCAACATTGGATGGAATTCGGGAACAGTACCTCTGGACTGGCAGACCGGGGTGGTGGTCCTCATTTTTAAGAAGGGTGACCGGAGGGTGTGTTCCAACTACAGGCAGATGACACTTCTTAGCCTTCCTGGGAAAGTCTACTCCAGGGTGCTGGAGAGAAGGGCACGACCGTTAGTCGAACCTCGGTTAGAGGAGCTGCAATGTGGTTTTCGTCCCGGTCGCGGAACACTGGACCAGCTCTACACCCTTGCAATGGTACTTGAGGGTATGTGGGAGTTTGCCCGACCGGTCTACATGTGCTTTGTAGACCTGGAAAAGGCATTCGACCGTGTCCCTCGTGGTGTCCTGTGGGGGGTGCTCCGGGAGTACGGGATTGGTGGTCCACTACTACGTGCCATTCGGTCCTTGTACAATCGAAGCAGGAGCCTGGTTGGCATTGCCAGCAGTAAGTCGAGCTTGTTTCCGGTGAACGTTGGCCTCCGCCAAGGCTGCCCTTTGTCACCGATTCTGTTCATAATCTTCATGGACAGAATTTCTAGGCGCAGTCAAGGTGTTGAGGGAGTCCAGCTTGGAGACCTTAGGAACTAGTCTCTGCTATTTGCAGACAATGTAGTCCTTATGGCCTCATCAGGCTGTGACCTTCAGCGTTTACTGGAGCGGTTTGCAGTTGAGTGTGAAGCTTCTGGGATGAGACTCAGCACCTCCAAATCCGAGGCCATGGTTTTCAGTTGGAAACGGGTGGACTGTACTGTTGAAAAAAATGGAATGGAAAGAAGGACAAAGTAGCCAAAAAATTACCACTTCCACACGGAACAAGAGGACAACTTTGTACATTCCATGGGCTAACTCCGTGCAGTGTGACGATCGTCTAATGCCATGTCTCAATAATGTAACATTACAAACGCCTGGGGAACAGAATGCTAACTTGTCTTTCAATATTTTTTGTCAACCATGAAACACTGATCATTTGTTAATTGATTATTATTTTTATTTTTGTAAATCTGCTAGTCGCCAATTAAGCTAACATGCATGTTTTTGGAATGTGAGAGGAAACCGGAGAAACACTCAAACTCCACACATACATGCCTAACGGAGATTCGAACCCTGACCGCTGTGAGGCCAACGTGCTACCCACTCATACCCAAGTAAACAAACAAACAACTTCATCTACTCATGGGCAGGCATGCGATACATCTTCACACCTAAAAGTGTTTCACTCCCGAAATTGGCTTCTTTTCCCCCCCGACGTGCTGCTGACGCACAGTAGCTAACAGTCATCACACCCACCAGATTAGACGAAGAATGCACATGTGTCACCCAGTGGTCACCTCATGCGAGGAGCAGAAGACGACAAGGAGGACGACGTCAGCGAGCAATCTGCCCGCTCAGCAGAGTTCTTCAGATGTGGTCTGGCTCCTAGTTCACAAGCGCATCCACACGCTGCCTTCATATATCTCTCGGAGAGGAGATGGAGAAGAGAAGAAAGAGAAGAGACGCGCTTTTGTGTTTACTCGCACACACACACACACACACACACACAAAGTTTGGACCACATGCGCCACTCATGTGTATGTGTGTGTGTGTGTGTGTGTGTGTGCTGACCCACACTGTGATGAACTCAAGTAAACTGATCTCACATCGCAGACAAGAGTGTGCGTGGGGAGGGGCGGGGGGGCACTCTGAGTGGAACCAGGCCCGCTTCACCCCGGGCCCATCCTGTCCCCCCCCCCCACACACACACACACACACACAACACAGGGCTGCACAAGGTCTGTCCAGGCCATCAGCAGCAGCCTGCTGCCCTCTTTTGTCAGTGTTATGGTTGCACTCCACACATGTGGCCCACACGTTCTTCTCTCTTATTATAATCCGATCCAAAACAAGCAAACACGGCCTTCCCAAAGATAATAGGGATCAGGCATCGACTAAACAACATGGTCACTATTGTATCATACTCTTGTGTCTTCTCTCTTGTAGCAATTATGTACCTAATGTAATGTTATGTTTTGGTTACCTACGTCAAATGATTAAAAAATAATAAAAAAATACATATATCTATTTATACACACACACACACACACACACATTTATTTTGACTTGAATGCATCAACAGCAGTGCAATTCCAACACCTTACATTTATCTCCAACTCACAAACACATCTCTACCTCGAATGGGACTTCCTCGTTGACGCCACCAAGAGATGCATTCAGGGGCACTCTGGACATCACGCAACCTCTCTATTGAGTGTGTATGTGTGGTCTAAGTCAACAAAAAAACAAAAAGAAAAAAAAGGATATTTTTATCACTCACTCTTAACACGGAAGTACAATTTGATGCATTTGAGTGTGCTCGAAAGTCCCGACTCAAGTTACGTGGTGTCTTTGAATGCAATCCCTCATTTTTCATGATAGCGAGGTTAGAGCCGAGGGTGGGTTTTTTTTGGTAAGGAACAGTAAAAATGGGCATATTGCAGACATAGATTAATCGGCGATTAATCACAATTAATCACTTTGTAAATGGCGATTAATATGATTAACATGTTAATCAGGAATCCAGAGCAGTAAAATGTGCTCCTGGAGCAGTGTTATCTTTACAAAGGTGCACCTAATGAGGTGGCCGGTGAGCGTACCAGGTTATACGAAGGATTCCAAATATTTATCTCTCGCTCGTCACATTAATGGCATGACTGTAAATACAAAACACATCAAAAGAATGTGAACACACTTAACCTGCAAGCAGAGCTGCAGTTTTTTTTTTTTTTTTTTACGAGGTGGCGAAATAAAAACGAGAAGAAAATGATGTCTTGGTTTAACGAGAAAAGGAAATGCGTTGCCGAGGTAATTGGTAAGTGCCCGAATCATTAAGGCCTAATGCGGGCCACTTCCTTTGGAGGTAGTTTCCATTTAAGAGACAAGTGTCTAATTGGGAAGCTGCTAAAAAGCACCACGACCTCCCCAGAGATCATTTCTCAAATCATATAGAGGATAATTCCCTTTCAATTAAAAGCTACACTATTTCAAGTTTGATTTAATTGAGTGCGTTTATTCAAATGGCGAGGGGAAGTGTGTGCGTGCGTGTGTGTGGGGGAGGGGCCAGATCCCATTAAGGGGGGCTTAACATTCCAAGGCCAGAGTGAACATGGTGCTCTTTCTCTGAGAAAATGGAGCAATATCAGATATAGATTGCTTGAAAAACAGAACACTCCAAAAGAACACGGGGGCCAGGAGCACGTTGAATACGCATAATTCCCAATCCGGAGGAACCCGCCGCCACCGCCACATTTGAATATTAATTTGTCAGCTGATGCTCAACATTGACTCCCGAGACGGAACACTTAGACGGAGCGAGGCGGGCGTGGAATAAAGCAAATGTCTCCGAGTGCGTGACGCGCGCTGGAGGCCCGGGTCCCAGTGGAGGTTCAGGTCGTGTGACGACCCCAGCCCGCCTACTCCAAACAACCCCCATCCGGCTGAGAGACGGGACTGGAGATGTCCCGAATGAGCTTGGAGGAGGTATCTGAGTGTCTTCATCTGTCATTGTCACCCCCCCAATCCCCCTGGCCCCCCTTAAGCAGGTGTGACACCCACACTGTGGCCTCTGGCTGCAGTATCAGCACAGTACACCAAGATAAGCACTTCCTGTATGAGGTTAGGGCTCCGCCGTGCAAGCGTGCATGCGACCGCAGACCCGCCGCCCCACCTCCCTCCCCAGTCTCGATGCCAGTGAGGACAGGGGTTGCGGTCGCCAGGTGCAGTGGCGAGAAGAGACATGAGAAACACGGCCGAGCGCTCCTCTCATGGTGGCCGCGGCGAGCAAACGAGGTCAGAGGGGGCGGGGCCCAGCTGCCGTTACGGTCTGCAAGCGTTGCCATGTCGCCGCACTCGCAGCGCCGCTCGTCTGCGGTCGGCGATGACAGTGTTGCACTAAACAAAGCTTTCAGTCTCTGTCGCCCTAACACATCCTCCATGCTGTTTGATGCTCCTGGGAGGGGGGCAGGATAGAGAGGCCCTTGTGGGGGCCGGGGGGTGTCTGTGAACATGTCGGTGGGCCCCGGAGTCATATTTAAATCCAGACTACTGTTTGCAGAGAGGAGCCTCAGAGGAAGTTTGACAGCTAAAAGTTGAGATTCCACACATCTGACTCAGCAACGCCCTCTAATGGCCGTACAAGCGCACACTGCAGGGGGGCGGTGGGGGCTCTAAATGTGTACAGCATCACACTCACACGCGTGTGCAAAGGAGCATGACAAGTTGACCCCTGATGTGTAAACTTGGGAGTTTATGTGCATGCAAAAGGCATGATAAAGTCCAGTCTTTCAAAAGTAGATGCGAGTCTAGTCTCAAGTCTTTGAGCATGTGTTTTAGCTACCTTTGCAATTCTGCACTAAGGTCCAGTCCCAAAGTGTCTTCTGGGATTGGGTTTTGGATCGGAACAACTCAAGTGTATAGGATCCAAGCCCAGTTTAAAGTATTTGTGCTAAGGTCCAAGTCCAGGCCAGCCCCATGTCTTGCAACAAGTACATCTCACTTCTTTGCACGTTGGACCTGGTCAGCATCTTTAAGCTTGATCCAAAACTGGCCCAAAGTTTTGAGTGTTGGTCTGAATCCAGTCCTGAAATCAATGGCCTAGAAGCCAAGACCATATAGCTTGGGTGGAAGTCTTGTCACACATTTTTGGTTCTGTCCTAAATTCTGTGCTTTGGTCTACTGCAAGCCTCAAGGTCTACTTGAAGCTACTTAACTTTATGTGGTCCAAGTCCAACCCCACATTTTCAAACTTGGGTTCAAATCCAGGCTCAAGTTCTTAGTTTATGTCCAATTCAAGTCTTTGAGCTTGTGTCCAAGATCCCGCATAACTGAGCTCGGGTCAAAGCCTTGTCCTTTTTTTACTGGGGTCGAGTCCTAAAATCCGATCTTAGGTTCACCACAATTTTACTACAACATTTTTTGGCGTCCAAGCCTGATCCCACATCTTTGAGCTCGGCTCTGAGTCTGGTCCCAAGTTCCAAGTTGAGGTACAAATGCAATTCCGAGCTTTTGATCTTGAGTCCAAGTCCTGATTTACATCTTTGCACTTCCACTACAAATTAGAGCACAATCCCAACTTGGCGTCCAAGTACAGTCTTTGAGATTGGGCCCAAGTCCGGTACCCGGTCTGCCATGCAGGTGGTGGGCAGAAAGAACCGTGCAACATCTGGAATCAGGTTGTGGATCGCCAGTGTTGACGTGATGAAACGTGTGTGTGTGTTTACCATCCGAGTGTGAACGTATACATTTATGCATGTGTGATACATTTTGCTGGAAACTACTCAAGTTTATGCACACACAGGCAGACGGTGGATATCATCTAGCGGCCATCTCGCAGGCCGGGCCCATCAAAAGCGCAACTATTCCTCCCGCCTGTTTCTTCTACCTCTCTCTAAATCTGACACGCTCTCATAATACGCAGTCTTGCATATCAGCTCCTTGGAAAGAGATGCAACCGCTCGACTGAAAGGAGGAAGGCAGGAGGGGAGGGGTGGGGGTCGGGGGGGTGGCAGTGCAGGAAGAAGGAGGAGGCGGCGTGGGGGCTGGGGGTGCAGGAGAGAAACGCCGTCGACTTCTGTCACTTCATGAAAAATAGCTTCCCCTTTGGACGGAACTTCACAGGCCACAATCAAGCGGTGCCAAGACGGCGCAATCGTGGCAAATCAAGTCGGCATCTATTAATAATATTTCTGGGGCTGCGGCGGTGAGTGTGCGACGTGTCCTCCCGCTGTCACAGCCCCCGTGATGGAGCGCTGCCTTTATCTCAGGCCTGGCACGCTTCTGTCACCGTGATAAACAATTCACACACAAATATGAAGAAGGATCCTCCTAGTAGGCCCCTGCCCTCGCCCCCCCCCCCCCCCACCCTCCGCCCCCCTCATTTTCGTGATGGGGGGAATCTAATCTTCGGGCTTGGTCTTGCTCTTTTTCCTCCTTTTCTCCCGGCTTCCTGTCACCCACCGCCCCAACCTACCCTACCCGACACCTCGCACCCGCCGCCCCCCCTCCCTTGCCGCTCCGGTCCCTCCTTTCTCCTTCTTTTCAATCTGTCTTTCAAAGATATGTAAATGACCCAAGATGGGACCCCAGTGCGTAGGTGGTGTAGCGTGAATGTCAAAGCCTGGGTCTGTGAACCCTGCACACACACACACACACCCACACACACACACACACACACGGATGCTGCAGAGATGTATGCGTGCTAATTCGTGACATGCCGTCAGCTCACTTAAACACATACACAGCGAAGCATTACATCCCATAAGAACACTAGTCTCATTTCCTGGAACACCTCCTAAAAAACTCTTTCCTGAAGTGATCAAGCCAAAGAGTAATAGCAGCTAATAGACCAGCCTATGATTATTTTCCCGCCGCCTATACCAGCTGTGCAAACGCACGCCGCCTCCAAGCACGCTAATTATGCCGGGACGGCGCTACCTTTAAGTGAGGCTTATCGAGGGGGAAGAATTACCTGCCATAACATGCAATTAAACTGTCATTAATCGTTTGTTTTCAGGAAAATGTACAACAACATGCATCTCATTCACTCCCACACGCTTTGCCGCAAAATGCCTAATATGACTTATCTGTCACCTTTCAACTTTTGGATAAGAATGCTCTCGATAAGCTTCGGGTTCCGATATACTCACGTAAGGTGGGCTGGGTTTTAACCAAGTCACAGCGACATTGTTATTATTGTTGTTAATAACATTGTTACACCAAAGAACTACTTCATTGGCGTAGTGACAGCTCATCACACCACACCGCCCAGCTACTACTATACATCTACAGCATAGATATAAATCCATAAAACCTCGTTGGAGGTGTTTCAACAGCAGGTTTTGTAGGCGGAATAGTCGCGTTCCATTAGGTCAGTGGTTATTTTTTGTTCCCCCCCCCACCCAATTTGAAATACTATTGAGAAACTGATAATATCCATTCCTGTCTTTGTACTAGACTGACCAAACTCGAAACCTAAACCAGGAAAATGCAACAGAGAAGCATATTCAACAGTCAAATTGCATGTTGAGTACTATAAATGTGTACATGTTGGCAGGTCTGCACTAACATTGAAAGCACCAACTTTTCTTCAAGTGCTGTTATGTGGACTTTTTAAATCAGGTTCAGGTCCATGTGAAGTCCTTGGATCCAGTCTGCAGCCTTTGATTCCAGTCCAAGTCCAAGGTTGGGGTCAAGTTCAGTCACAGGTCTGTGAATGTAGGTAGCTTCGGTCCAAGTTCTGGAATTGCAATGTAAACAGATTCTGTCTGCAGACTTTGGGTTGGTGTTGAAGTCCAGTCCCAGCTTTTTGACCATGAATCCAAGTCTTGAGTTTTTCCTTTTGTTCCTGGTTTAGTCCATATACCTTTGAGCTCAAGCGGCATTGTCATGGCTGGATTAGCTGCTTCCAGGTCAGGTCAAAGTTTGGTACAACATCTCAGAACATGGATGCAAGATCTGTCTAAAGTCTCTGAGTTTGGGTCCCCTATTAGACCTCTGTTCCAAGCCTTTGAGCTCGGGCCAAAGTCTCATCACACAATATTGTTCCGGTCCAAGTGGACTTCTGTGAGCCTTTAAATCCAGATAACCACTCCAAACTTGCAGAGCAGTCCCAGGTTTCTCAAGTCTTTGTGCTGTCACCAAGTTCCTCTGTTACGTCCAGTTTGAGGCATTTGAGTCCAGTTGCAGGTCTGAGTCAAGAGCTAATGCCATAAGAGGTTGGGATGGACAGGCAGTCCGATACTTTGTGAAAACTAACGACTAACCCCAGGGGCTTCTTCTTCTCCAGTGCGTACAGCTGGTCTGCTCAGAGTCTAATTGTCAGCGTGTTCTCTCCCCGCTAAGGTCCTGTCCCCGCGAGTCCGCGAGGTAATCGCGTCTCTCCACAGTCAAACATGCAAAGAGGTCCAAATGAGATGTCACTCGGCGGGACGGAGCCTGCGGCGCTGATGACGAATGTTTTTGCGAGATTGATTAGCGCCACCAGGAAGTGTGGCGGACGCGTGTTTGTGTGAGACAAAGAGGCGGAGTCGGTGGCGCGACCGAAGGTGCGACAAGCGCAAGGTTGTTGTTGTTTGGGCCGCGTTGAGGTGGGAAATGAGACGGTGGCGGGAACCTGAGGGGTGATGAAGAGCGACAAAGGAAAAAAAACAGATCTTGTCGCTTTAAGCAGGAACAGCCAACACGACAAAACAAGCCTAACGAGTACCTTCATTGTGCATTCCTTCTCTCTTAAGTACCAGATCTGCCGGTGGTTTTCAATAATTGGGTACCAACTGTCATGTTCCGTGTGGCGGCGCCGTGATCACCCCGCACTGATTCCTGATATGGATTTTGGGTCTAAACAAATCCTGCGCAGGAGGGCGCGCCAGGAAGCAGACTGCCACGATCCTATCTTCTTTCAAGGCAAACAACAGACCAAAGAAAAGGGAACGATTTGTAAGTTCATTAGCCGCAACCGTGCACGAGACAACCGCCGGCTGCCATCGTGGACTCGCACACTCGGAAGGCACAATTTGGCAAGTGTCCCACTCCGCAGACGTCACTCACGTTGTTGCATATACGGAGTTTAACATTAAAACGCCGGCAAAATTGCACTCAAGCGACTTAGCAAGTGTCACTTATAGCACGCAGGCCTATACTTTCCTGCTTTCATGCACAGCTTGCGGTCCGCGGGAAAAGGCCAGTGTTGGCTCGTGACGCTGATAAATACGCGGGGAAATTGTTTGAGGAGCAATTAATGGAGCCCGAGAATCCAAACGCGCCGGCAATATGTTATTTAGTACGCAAATGTAAGGAAAAGGTCACCTTTTCACCCCCTCCACGCTCAAAGTGTTTTGCAGCGTCTCCTAAACGCAGCGCATGTCCAAGTTTGAATGCCACAGACACTCCAGTCACCCGTCGCAGAGAACACTCGTCCCCGCTGAGTACTTTTGCACGGTGTTTCAAGATTAAACAATATGTTCATTATGGCTATTTTGCTTCCTTCAAAACCATTTTCGGATGCCCTTTCGGTGAGTAGCATTTTTCGCGCAGGGCTTTCGATGACGTATAGGTGGGATGCATGCCAGCTGACCGTTCTGCGCTGGATCAGACACATCAGGGGTTTATATCCAAATAAGAACGAGGCTGAGAAGATGTACAGTTTGATGACATATGCATTCATTCATTCATTCATTTTCTGTACCGCTTATCCTCATTAGGGTCACGGGGATGCTGGAGCCTATCCCAGCTGACTTTGGGCGAGAGGCGGGGTACACCCTGGACTGGTCGCCAGTCAATCGCAGGGCACATATAGACAAACAAACATTCACACTCACATTCATACCTATGGACAATTTAGAGTCACCAATTAACCTAACATGCATGTTTTTTAAACTAACAATAGGCTACACTTAAACACAAAAGCTAAATGATTCATTAATGAATGATGAATTGTTTTTTGCTGTCACACAGCACGACTGTACACTCAACCCCGCTGGCCGGGATATGCAATGTACAGCGTGTGAAAAGTAGAATAGGGCCCCTTGACCTTATTCCAATAATATGTCAAAAACAGCGCATTCATGGCGGTAATTAACTTCTAAAATAACGCATTAATTCATCACGTCCAGAAGCTAACTGCTGATGCTGCATCCATTATACGATACGTGACGTTACACGTACAGTTTAAGTATCGGTTGATATCGGAATCAGAAGTTGAGAGTTGGACAAATCTGCATATCGGATTTAGGCAAAAAAGCCAGAATCAAACATCACTGATAATTAGCTATTTTTTAGGCACCTGGCAGTTGGCGGACCTTGAAATTGTCCTGACCCCCCCACCCCCATTGAATCATGTTTAAATAATTTTAAACATGTATAATTAATCCATGTCATTAGTATTGGTATTGGCTGATTCCACTCATCGATGATCAGCATGCAAACGCAACCCTTCATTCATGTTCTGCTAATACATTTTCAGACCTGTGGCTTCTTTTAGTTTGATTTCCATTTCCATTGAGTTCATTTGTCGCCGTTAATATGTAATTTAGCTCTCTGTCCATTAAATACAGTCAAAGTGGCATATTTTAAAGAGAGTGGCAAACGGTGATTAACTCATTTAACCACTGTGATTAATACGATTAATTTTTTTAATCATTTGACAGCCCCAGTGGGAAGCGGCCCCTCTGAAAGTAAGTGCTGGCTTGTAGTATACTGTTTTATTTACCAGAAAATAGTTCCTATCCTACTGAAGGACTTGCTAATCACACAACATTCCCTTGTTAGGCGCTGGTGTGTGTGTGTGT
The DNA here is from genome assembly GCA_024372805.1 of Oostethus manadensis. Taxonomy (NCBI): domain Eukaryota; kingdom Metazoa; phylum Chordata; class Actinopteri; order Syngnathiformes; family Syngnathidae; genus Oostethus; species Oostethus manadensis. Next base: position 4,187,012 of record QODF01000058.1, read on the forward strand.
GTGTGTGTGTGTGTGAGCTCGGCCGATATTACCTGCCCTAATTCCACGTCAACAACTCCCGCATGAAGGCTGTTTGTCTCAGATGCCGCCGCGTCCGGGCCTTAGTGCTCGCCGCAAACACGATAAACACAGTTTTATGTTTCCCGGCGCAAACGAGCCCTCGGATGCCACTTAAGCCCGGTGGCGGCGGCGGCGGCGGCGGCGTGGTTCGGGGCCGGCGAAGGATCACTGGGAGGAGTAGAAAACATCGCAGAAAGCCAAAAGTACCACGCGGACACACGCCCTCGGTTCTGTAATGGCGGTACACAGAGGCAATAATCATAAAAGGCCGGGGTCTCCTCCTGAACAGTAACTGACATTCGTCTCCGATGCTAACTGCAGCCCCAACGCCGGGCAATTTCCTCTCAACATGTGAAACTGCGAGGACAAAATGTGGGAGCTGCCATTCTCCATGCATATTAAAGACACTTGTCATCAAGACGTCACCCAGGAGCTATGAGAACAAGAGGCACAGTTCCTTCGAGACAGACTCACTCGCCATCAAAACCATGAAATTAGACCCCAGAAAATATCCTTGTGATGGGAAAAATGCTACACTTTAGTGCATTTTGCATATAAAAAAAGGGAGGGAGGGAGAGAAAGCCGAAAAGGGATTCATGTAAATTGCCCATGCCACAAAGACAAATTGGTAATTCAGGTTTGGAATGAAAATGACTCTAAAGTGCGAAAGAAGGAAATGGTGCGGCGTGAAAGGAATCAGGGTTGTTAAAATGTCACATTTCGGATTCCGTGCCTTAAGGAATCGAGATGTATTGTCGAAGCAAACGTGATAAACACACGCCGAACGTGCAGGGCGCCGAGAGAGCTGCGTGTTGTCTTAGTCAGAGCGACGCCCACGAGCCGATCAATGCGCGCCGCAACTCTGGCGCGCGCGCGCAACCAACACAACAGCAGCGCGTTCCCACACAATGACATTCACAGCCAGATTGCCGGTGAATGTGGACTCCCCTAGCGTCGACACGTTTCCAGAAGCCCCACTTTGATAGGGAGGTGCGCCGCGCTCCTCAAATGACCGAAATCCGCAGCCAGCGCACTCCATTCTGGAGAATATGTTAATTCCGCATTGAACACGCCTGATAATGTTTCAGCCACTCCAAAGTCTTTCAGCCGCTGCCAGCGCGGAAAGCGATAGACTTTGCGAGCTTGTTTGCAGAAATTAGCATATATACGGTCACAAACAACTCTTCCCCCCACTTGGGCGCTGGCGACAAGCCCCATTTGGTTTGTAGCAGGACTCCGTGAGGCCCGGGACCACCGGTGCCCCGCCATGACAAATGGCCTTAATGAAATTGGACAACTCAGCATACATGCATAAGAGGATGTTAAATATTGATAGTGGAGATCAACGTAGCGGTGCATATTCCTCTCTTTAATATTTTAAGTGTCAGACGGGCCTATTGTCTATCTATTGGGGGGGGTAAATCACCGTCTGCGACCACGCCGCTCTGTGGCCGCGGCCGAGCTCTCTCGAACGGCGCTGACACCTCCTCGTACATTTTTATTCTTATTAAAAAGCTTTTTCAATTCGACGCCTTCCAGCACACGCCGTGGACGCTCAGCCTCATTTTTCCCCCCCGTGAAAATCTCTTCAAAAAGTCCAGAAGCTCAGTGAAAACAAGGAAAGACAAAAGATCGGATGGACCGAGCTTCCCAGTTTGCATTTTTCCAAGTCTTTCCGTTGGAATGATTGTCTTTCTCGAGGCAGGTTTGAACTCATCTCATCATTCCTTCCGTGTCCGTCTTAGAGAAACCAAATCCAGACTGGCAAGAAATGCATCCCAAATAAATTGTGCCCATCTTCCGAGGCGTGGCGTGCATGAAGAAAAGTGCTCAAAAAAACAGAATAAAGGTCTGGTATTGGAATTATTATTGCTAAAATGTCTTCCTCCGGACCACTAGAGGTCGTAGTTCGTAGTCGTAAGAATCAACTAGTAACAGATGGCCTGGCTACATTTGATGATAAGCCAGAAAATTATTTTAAGATCACATTTCAGAGTACCATAAGGGATCTTGATCTTACAGCAAATGAAGAAATCAATCTTCTCATTAAGTGGCTGGGCCCGGAGTCCTTCGAACATGCTAAAAGAGTAAAAGCAGTCAAGATAAGACACCCATCTGCTGGTCTACATATGATCTGGAACAGATTAGATGAATGTTATGGTTCTCCAGAAGCAATAGAAAGCTCATTGTTTTCTAGAATAGAGAACCTTCCAAAGCTCTCCAGCAAAGAACCTCATGAACTTTGTGAGCTCTCAGACCTCCTCTGTGATTTGGAAGCTGCAAAGCTAGATGGTTATTTACCCGGCCTGAGTTACCTTTTGTCCAATTGTGCAGAAGCTCCCCTATAACCTTCAAAAAACATGGACAATGAAAGGGTCAAAGTTCAAAGAAGACCATAACGTTCGTTTTCCACAGTTCTCATTCTTTGTCGCGTTTGTAAAGAATCAAGCCAAGGCAAAAAATGACCCAAGCTTCACAACAACTCCTCTCTTTCCTCATGAATTTACTGTCGGTTACAGAAGAGGAAAACCAACAAGCAACTACAACTCAAGACCAGCAGTCACCGTGCACAAGACAGATGTGTCAGCAGAGATGTCCGATGCAGCAGAAGATATCAGCAGGCAGTGTCCTCTACATCACAAACCTCATCCATTAGGAAGATGCAGAGGTTTCAGGACTATGCTACTTGAAGAAAGAAAGAAGTTTCTCAAAGACAACAATATCCAGCCAGGCACCAAGCCAAAAACTGCAATGTCACTATCAAGTGTCCAGAACGTGACAGTGAAAGACATCTGGAGGCTCTTCACCCAAGCCACCTTTATCCACTAAAGAGCATGGCAGGGAGCGAGCAAATGCACCGGACTCAGATGTTACAGACACTTGTACAGAGGTATGTGGAAAGGAAATCTCCAGGAAGTCTTGCTCCAAAATATCGTTGGTGCGGGTTTATCCTGAAGGTCAGCGACATAACAGTAAAAAAATGTACGCAATAATAGACGATCAGAGCGATCTATCGCTTGCAAAGACGGAATTTTTTGACATGTTTGACATTCAAAGCACAACAGAACCATACACAATGAAAACCTGTGCTGGAATAACACAAACAACAAGTAGAAGAGCTTATGGCTACAAAGTTGAGTCCATAGATGAAAAAATGAGTTTCCCTCTCCCCACACTCATATAGTGGGAAGAAATTCCAACTCCTGAAGCTGCACTACAGCATTGCCATCTGAGATCCATCGCTGCCGAGATACCACCTCTTGACCAAGACGCTGACATTCTATTGCTGATTGGACGAAACCTCCTGAGAGTTCACAAGGCAAGAAAGCAGCTTTGTGGAAGAAATAGTGACCCATATGCACAAAAGCTTGATCTGGGCTGGGTTATTATTGGTGATGTTTGTTTAGGCAGTGCTCACAAGCCAACTGAAGTCAATGTATTGAAGACACGTGAGTTAAGCAATAGACGCCCTAGTATCTCACCCCCTGTGACAGCCACTATAGTGTTAGGGAGACGTTCAGCTTAAGGCGAGTGAAAGAGACTTCCCACCAACAGCAACCTTCATTCTCATATTCAAAGCACACAGCAGAGAATTTAGGAGAGACTGTATTTTACCACACTAAAAACGACAACCAGCTTGCACAATCTGTTGACATGATCTTTCTGAAGAAGATGGAAAGATGCTACAAAAATGACTCCAACAGTTGGGTTGCTCCATTGCCGTTCCGCAGCCCTAGACGCTTACTCCCCAACAACAAGTCATACGCTTATGTCTCTACAGCGGACACTTGACAAGAAGCAAGACATGAAAGCGCACTTTGTTGAGTTCATGCAGAAAATGATTGACAATAAACATGCAGAGCTTGCACCACTTTGCGATGAAGAAAAAGAGAGGCGGTATCTTCCCATTTTTGTTGTCTACCATCCCCAGAAGCCAGGGAAGATCCGTGTGGTGTTTGACTCGAGTGCACAGTTCGATGGGGTATCTTTCAATGACGTGCTACTTTCGGGGCCAGACCTGAACAACACACTTTTAGGTGTGCTCCTCCGTTTCAGGAAAGAACCGGTTGCCATCACTGCCGACATTGAGCAGATGTTCTATTGCTTCATTGTTCAAGAAGACCACAGAGATTTCCTTCGTTTTCTGTGGTATGAAGACAATAACCTGGCTAAAGGTGTGGTAGACTACCGCATGAGAGTGCACGTCTTTGGAAGGAGAAGGGCAGCAAAGGAGGCTGAAGCCGAATACGAAAGGGACGCACGAAACTTCATAGAACAGGACTTCTACGTGGATGATGCATTGAAGTCTTTCCCAACTGAAGAGAAGGCTATCGATGTCCTGCAGAGAGCTAAAAAAATGCTTGCCCTGTCGAATCTACGCCTTCACAAGATAGCTTCTAACAAAACGAAGGTGGTGAATGCCTTTCCCCCAGAAGACAGGGCCAAGGAAGTCAAAGACCTTGATTTTTCAATAGACAAGCTTCCTGTCCAGCGCAGCTTGGGGGTGAGCTGGAACACCATGCCAGACAAATTCACATTCAGTGTATCCACAGGATCCAAAACCTTTCACTCGGCGTGGAGCTCTCTCCACAGTACACAGCCTATTCGATCCCCTTGGATTCTTTACACCTGTGACTATAAAAGGCAGGGTCCTTCTCAGAGAACTGTCAAGAAAAAAGTATGACGTTTGGAGAAGGTGACAAGAATCACTACAGGGACTTAAAACACTCCACCTCCCTCGTACTTACGTCTCATTCTCTCTCTCAACACATGCCACTTTCATTGAACTCTGTTTGTTTTCAGATGCTTCAGTAAAAGCTATAGCTGCAGTAGCCTACCTGAAGGTCACACATGAAGATGGTCACAATGAAGTTGGGTTTGTCATGGGTAAGGCTAAACTGGCTCCAATAACAAAACTCACCGTACCCAGACAAGAGCTTTGCGCTGCAGTGCTTGCTGTGGAACAGTCAGAGTTTCTCACACAAGAGCTCAACATAAATATCGACAGAACCACATTCTTTGGTTTTAGGATACATTAATAATCAACACAGAAGGTTCCATGTATACGTGAACAATCGGGTACAGAGAATTAAGCAATCTTCTCGACCAAGTCAGTGGAGACATGTCTCCACAGAGCATAACCCTGCTGATCATGGTTCTCGGTCAGTCCCAGTTCAAGACCTTGCCAGTACAACATGGTTGTATGGCCCAGCATTTCTTCTGGAACATGAGTGCATCGTTTCTGAAAAAGACCCATTTGAACTGATTGACCCAGAGTCAGACATGGAAGTCCGTCATAATGTGAAGGTGCTTGTCACTACCATTGCTCCAAGTGAATTAGGCTCATTGCGTTTTGAACGAAGCTCAAAGTGGACATCTCTTTTTAAAGCTGTGGCGTACCTTCGTCACATCTCTCACAGTTTCAAGAAGTCCGAAGAAGCTCATAGTTGTAGAGGCTGGCACCTCTGCAAGGAAAGCCTCACTGATGAAGCCTTGACTTGTGCAGAACACACAATTATCAGATGCATCCAACATGAAGTGTATGCAAAAGAAATTAAATGCATCGAAGGAAAACAAGACCTGCCAAGTAACAGTTCCCTTCACAAGCTGAATCCAATCATGGATGATAATGACCTACTACGGCTTGGAGGGCGCCTTGCAGAGTCAACATTGCCAAGTCATGAACCGCTTTTAATTCCATGAAAGCATCACATTGCTACACTGCTCATCCGAGATCATCATGAAGCTGTACAGCACCAAGGAAGACACTTTACCGAGGGAGCAGTCAGAGCAAGTGGACTATGGTTGGTCGGAGGAAAGAGACCCATCAGCAGCATCATCCATAAATGTGTCACGTTCACTTGCGTTGCTCTCTGTGTTTTCTCCCTTGCCTTCTCCTGGGCGTGTGTTTGGGTTGCACGAGCTGCTATGGCAACTGGAGGCGGGGCCACGGGACGCACCTGCAAGTAATCTGCGGACACAGTAGTAGTTCCGCTAGCTTGCAGCTGTCCCGGCCAGAGAGGTTCTCGGGCGACGGTGACGTGCGCGCGTTCCTGACCCAGTGCGAACTACATTTCGAGCTACTGCCAACCGCCTTCCGCTCGGAGCGAGCAGGGTGGCGTTCGCAGTTTCCCACTTGTCCGGACGAGCGGGAGCATGGGCCACTGCAGAGTGACGCCGTCGTTCGGCCGTATGCTCCTCCTACGCCGCCTTTGCTTCAGCGCTGGAGCAGATCTTCCAACGCACACCTCCGGGTCGGGAGGCGGCACGCACACTCCTCAGACTGCGACAGGGACCGCGTAGCGTTTCGGACTACGCGATAGAGTTCCGTGCCCTTGCTGCCGAGAGCGAATGGAACGCTACGGCACAGTTAGACGTGTTTCACTCCGGTCTGGCGGACCGCATCCGGGATCACATGATCCCCTTGGCCACTCCGGAGACCCTCGACGGACTGATCGCGCTGGCCGTGCGCATCGAGGGACGCCTCCGTGACCGAAAGTGGGACGAGGGCAACAGCTCGGGCGCGGCCGGTTCAGCTTCATCCCGGGCGGATACGGCGAAGGGCCATCTCCGGAGCGCTCACCACCCATTCCGGCCTTCCCACGGACGTCAACCGGAGACGAACCCATGCAGCTGAGAGGAGGCCGACTCACCGCGGCCGAGAGGGACCGGCGTCGTCGACTGCACCTCTGCCTTTACTGTGGCCAAGCGGGCCATACCATCGCCGACTGTTCCTCCCGTCGGGACCGCCGGATCTCACAAGCACCGCAGCTGACGGGTGCGTGTTCACCGGAGGACTCGTCTCGTCAAGGCCGTTCGTCGCCGAAGCCTACGACCAGTCGACTCCAGCTAACAGGTACCCTCTCATGGGACACCCAGAACATTGCCATTCAGGCTTTTATTGACTCAAGGGCGGACGATTGTTTTTTAGACGAGGGGTTAGTCAATCGACTCGCCGTCCCGGTAGCTAAGTTGCCGGCCCCCAAGCTCGTCAACTCCTTGGACGGGCGCCCCCTGGCCGGTGTCATTCACCAGACCTGTCCTCTTACTCTTCGCCTATCCGGTAATCATACGGAGTTAATTCGTTTTTTTGTTATCCCCTCTCGATCCGCGCCCGTGGTTATAGGCCTTACTTGGCTACATAAACACAATCCCCATATTGACTAGACCCGCGCAAGTATTTCAAGTTGGAGCGTATGCTGCCACATTCACTGTCTCGGACTGGCGAGTTCCCACCACTCGTCCGGTCGGGTTAAGACTCCGGAAGTTATAGACCTGACTCCGGTTCTCGCTGTCTATTACGACCTTCGCGAGGTTTTTAGCAAAAACAGGCCCAGTCACTTCCACCTCATCGTCCCTACGACTGCGGCAGAGATCTCGTCCCGGACTCGGTACTCCCTACCTCCCACCTCTATAACATCTCCCGGCCGTAGAGGGAAGCTCTCGAGGAGTACATCTCCTCCTCCCTCGCTTCCGGTCTCATTCGGCCGTCTTCGTCTCCTTTGGCCGCGAGGTTCTTCTTCGTGAAGAAGAAGGACAACGCATTGCGTCCCAGTATTGACTACCGCGCTCTGAACGAAATTACTATTAAGAATAAGCACCCTCTGCCCCTGTTGGACTCGGCATTCACGTCGCTACACTCGGCCCGTTGGTTCTCGAAGCTCGACCTCCTCAACGCCTACCACCTGGTGAGAATTCAGGAGGGTGACGAGTGGAAGACAGCCTTTAACACCCCGCATCGGGACTACCTCGTGATGCCATTCGGTCTTACGAACGCACCGGCGGTCTTCCAGAGTTTTTTAAATGACATCTTGCGGGATATGATCGGCCGATTTGCGTTCGTTTATTTGGATGACATCCTAATTTTTTCCCGACACTTGAGGGCCACACGCAGCAGGTCCATTTAGTTCTCCGTAGGCTGCTGGAGAACAGATTATTCGTTAAGGCTTAGAGGTGTGCGTTTCCTCTCCACCTCAGTTCCCTTTTTGGGGTTTATTTACCAGTGCTCCTGTTCTGCGTCACCCTGATCCGTCTTCGCAATTTTTTGTAGAGGTGGACGCCTCCGACACCGGCGTGGGGGCCGTCCTTTCCCAGCGCTCCACCGAAGACCGGGTGCCGGGTTCTTCACCCGATTCAACTTCACTATAACATTTCGACCAGGCTCCCGGAACGGCAAACCGGACTCCCTTTCCAGGATGTTTTCGCCACCTGTAGAGGACACCCGCCTGGAGACAGTCATTCCCCAATCCCGGATCCTGGGAGCCCTGCAGTGGGAGGTGGAGAAGCGGGTGGTGGAGGCCCTCGGGGACTGCACTCCGCCAGAGGGAGGACCGACAGGTCGACTATTCGTGGTTCCAAGGCTCCGCCCGGAGGTGCTTCTCTGGGCGCAAGAATCCAGGATGGCCTGCCACCCTGGCATAGCCCGCACAGCATTCTTGCTCTCCCAGCGGTTCTGGTGGCCATCATTCCGAGCGGACGGGAGAGAGTTCGTGGCCGCCTGTACAGTTTGCACTCGCAAACTGTATGTACAACTGTATATGCCACGGCAACTGGAGGCGGGGCCACAGTGACGCACCTGCAAGTAATCTGCGGACACCCTTCATAAGCAGCGGGCTCGCACCTGGGAGACGCTGGATTATTCTCTTCCACTCCGGAAGGCTCACGTATGGACTCGCACATTGTTTTTCCTTCCAAAACCTATTCTCCTGTTCCAGCAGTTTTGGACTTCACTCCAGCCTCAATCCAGCGTCTCTCCAGACGGTTCGTCCCGTGGCCCAACTACCCAGTTTGGCAATCCGGAGGCTCGCGCTTGTCCTGCGTTTCATGGTGCTTAGCCCCATGTCCGGCGCGACAGCACCATCGCTTTCTGTTTTTTCTGTGAACATTAAATACCTGTACACCTACCCTAACCTGCCTCTTCTGTCCACGTCCGAGGGTTTGCTCCTGCGAAGCCCGTGACAAAATGTGTGACTTGCAGGAAGCTCAGAGGTAAAACCGAACAGCAGATGATGGCGGACTTACCTGCCGAACGCTTACAAATGGATCCCCCATTTTCCTATGTCGGTTTGGATGTGTTCGCCCATGGGAGGTTGCAACACGGCGTACTAGGAGAGGACAGGCCAGTAGCAAGAGATGGGCGGTCCTGTTTACATGTATGTCCACAAGAGCTATTCACATCGAAGTAATTAAAGCTCTGAGCTCTTCAAGTTTTATAAATGCTCTTCGAAGATTCTTCGCAATCAGAGGACCCGCCATACAATTAAGGTCTGACTGTGGGACCAACTTTATTGGTGCATCCAAAGAACTAAAGCTAATTCCTCCAGAGCCTTGTGAAACAAGTATTGATGACTACCTGCGCAAACAGAGGTGTTCCTGTGTGTTTAACCCACCCCATTCGTCTCACATGGGTGGTTCGTGGGAGCGTATGATAGGTGTTGCGCGACGCATCCTAGACTCAATGCTCTTACAAGCGGGAAACCCTAAGCTGACTCAC
>QODF01000058.1:4205313-4223768 GCA_024372805.1 Oostethus manadensis
CGGGTACAGAAGGAACTAAGAGTCCAGCTAAGGGGTGCAAAGGAGCAGTACAGAAAGAAAATTGAACAGAGGATGCACAACAACAACATGAAGGTGGTCTCGCAAGGCACGAAGACCATCATGAGCTGCAGCACAAAGGGAGGTGCCCACACTGAGGGGGATGTGTAAGAAGGGCAAACCAGCTAAATCCATTTTTTAACAGGTTTGACCAGACCATCTCAGACGCAGCAGCCCCCACACAAGTCACTAGCACAGAAGCCCCCCCACCCAACCCACAAAAACAGCAGCTCAAGTAAGTGCAGAGCTAAGGAGGCTGCGCCCCAGCAATACAGCAGGTCCCGATGGAGTATCACCTAAAGTTCTGAAAGCCTGTGCGTGGGAGCTGGGAGACCCTCTACAGCGCATCTCCAATCTGATCTTAGGTTTAGGGAGGGTTCCACAACTGTGGAAGAGGTCGTGCATCCTTCCAGTCCCAAAGAGACGTGTAGTACAGTGAAAACCAAACATTGCAATCTACTATTATAATTTATACTACATTACATTCTTCTGCACTGTGTATACTGGTGGCCCTCCCTCTACCCACTGAGACAAAGAAACCGTATGACTCAGAAGAGGGCTCACTCTGTTCATGCTGTGGTTGTACGGAATAACCGCACCAAGGTTGTGAAACCAATGCACAGAGTAAACTCTCTTCCTGCCTGTCTGGAGGCGGGGACGAGGAAAACAATACTATAAGATCATAATATGATAATACACAATACAATATCTAATACTGTATATTGTATACTGTATACTGTATGCTGTGTATTAATTAATTAATTCCCATTCCATGAGATTTTTTTTTTGTACGAGAAAGCTTGTCACGTTTTAATCTGGCAAGATCTCGTCTCACTCCAACAATTTAAATTTTATTAAAATTAGTAAATACAAGCAATTTTATGCCAACGCCGGAGAAAATTGGTCAGCCCACCAACCAAGACTTAGTCGGGTCCAAGTGATCTCCTACTGTAAGTGAAAAATTCCTTTTCCTTATCTGTCTGCTGTGGAAGCGGTCCCGATGATCAGGAAAATATTCTGTGTGTCCTACCTTGGTGTCCTACCAGTGGAACAGGAAGAGGTGGCCGAAAACTGGGAAGTCTCCCGCACCCACCCAAGCAGAAAAAAATGGGTGGAAGGATGGAGATTAAAGATCATGAACGCAGCATGAAGGAAACATACGAGATTACATGTATTACAGGAAAAATCCAATCCAGAGGCTAAATTTCAAGGTTACTCAACATGGCGGACATACTGAGCTAGCAAGAATGTTGCTGTGTGAAGCACAATATTATCGTCAGAAGAGCCGATACCCACTACTTTGTGCCAATATTAGCATCCCCATTGTAGACGTAACAAAAGATTTCAGAAATGTAAGTCAAGACTTGTAGGACTGGTTAAAACCAGTTCAGACCAATACACCAACAAACACTTAATGGGAAGTTTCTGATCAATGGGACTGCCGCCGTAGATGGCAGCGCTTGAGTTCGGAGATCTCTTGGACCTCCATAAGCCTTGGTTGGAGGGCTGACTGTTCTCTCCAGTGCTGGCATTGTAGTGGCTTGTATCTACTAATTTTAATGTTAAAGGAGTCTTTTTAGATGGCTGCTAATACTACTACTACTAATAATACATTTTATTTATAAAGTGCTTATACTGCTGCTAATCACCCCCGATGCCATGATGCAGAAAACGTTCTTCTCTCTGCAGCTCATCAGACCGTTATCGGTGTTATTTCACTTAGCTAAGAGTCGATTCCAGCCCAGCACTAATGCCAACAGTGCCACCGTGGCGGCACGCCACCTTGAGGGCGTGTCCCTGCGCAGCGCCGTAGCGAAAGGAAAAGATCACAGGAACAACCATTATTCAAATTAGAAAGGGGAAGTGGTGGGGCGCATTGGTGGGGGTACTAAGTGTAATCGGCTAATATCCTAAAAAAATCAATTCCACTCCCATTTGGACACAATTGAATGCAGCTAAAGAGGCCAATTATTAAACACACAGATCAGATCCATAATTGGTGGATGGTGGTAAGGGTGGGGTCGTGGTGGGTTGGGGGGTGGGAGGCCCTGAGCCAAAAAGCTACATGCTAGGTGGGGCAGGAGGTGGGTGAGGGTGAAGGGAGTGCCGAAGAGGTGGGTTGGGGGTGGGGGGGCACCTGGGGACTCATCCTAGCGTGGGCCAATTCCCCGGCAGGCGCCCCCTCCACCCATCAGCCTGCACAGCCCCTAGAGACTCGCTGCAGTACAGGTCCCTGACACACCGGAGGGATGACCCTGGGAATCTCATTATGCATACAACCAAAGTGCCCCCACCCCCACCCGTGAACAGCCCCCCCACACACACCGTGCATTTGCATACAGAAGACAGACCGAATAAGGTAATAAATCAGCAGCCTATATTCAAATGGTTTGCAGGGAGATTGAACCCCCCTCCCGCCGCCCCGAGTGAATTCCCACTCACACTCGGGAGCCCGATACCCATTCTCATCAGCGGACACAGGCGCTGCCTCCACCGGACACCGCCATATAAATATATATCCCGCCGCACTGCATAGCCCAGGGACGCCATACCTCAATATATCAATATACATATGCTTATATCTCATATGCCGTAGGCAAACTAACTGCCTTCGTTATGGGGCCGGGCGTCCGTGGCCCCCGAAGGTCACAGCTCATACCGACAGGGCGGGAGAGCGAGGGGGTGGGGGGGGCGTACAATTTGAATATTGCACTTAATGCATGTCTTTGGACAGCACCTCTGCCAATTCACTTTGCCTCATCAATAATGGAATTGTCATGATCACGGACCTCAAAGTCATTTCCTCAAGGCGGCCACGGGTGCCGCGGTGCCGGCGCAGGAGGAGGAGGCCCTTTTTGGCAGGAAGCGTGGCCCCACGCTCAATGAGGCTGATTATGAACGTGCGCAAATAAAGAAACAGCGGTGTCTGGCACGCGTGCATGCTTGAATAGGACACAGCCAGGTGGAATAATAGAATCAAAAATGTAAACGCGGCGATTGCACCGTGATCTGCGCGAGCCCCTCCCACAGCCCCAATCCCAGTTAAAACGAGGAGGGAGTGAGCTTTAAGAAAATGCAAATCGCCATCCATCAATCAATTTGTTGGTCCCAAAACTACCATCAATGGGGCAGAGGCTGTGAAGTATGCTATTCCATCAACAAATGGAAGACTGAAACGGAATCCTTCAAGCTTAATTAATGGGGAGTCTGCCACCATTACTTGGTTTGTTTAACACGCCTCACACAGAGGGCAACTTGTCCTTTTTTTTGAATCGCTGCACCAAATTCGACTTGTTCAACATCGCTGAACGGCTCCTCATGCAAAAAAAACAATCCATCTCGCCTCTAATCCTTTCCTCTCGCCGGTCGACATGTCATTATTTTGATCCGCCGCTCAACAATGCCGCCGCCGCGCATTTGTAGCGCATCACTCGGATAATTATCGCCAGCCGCGCATTTCTATTTGGAGAGGAAGTAGCTACAGTGAGGTGGCCCGGGTGCTAAAACACCTCGCCACTCCAAGATAGCCAATTACATCTGGGTAAACAGCGAGCGTGGTTGCAGATCTATAATAAAAGTCAATAGCGGGAGTGAAGTTCGTCAAAAGAAAAATGTCAAGCAGGAACTTTTTGTAGTCAGCCGAGATGAGTCAATGTAAATAATTGTTTAATAATAACTCACACGTGAAATTTCTCCAAAAAGGGAAAAAAAACAAAAAACTTTTCACCCTCTTGAGCTAATAACTGGAGAAGGGAAGAGAAGCTTAAACAAAAGCTCAGTCATGCGTTCATTTGAATATTCAAATCCTTTTTTTAATAAAACTCCCCATGATCCGTTTCCCAACAAAACATTCATTTTTGTGGTGGCGGTGGAAGATAATGAAACAGTCGGCGCTTGTTTAAGGTCATTGTCCAAACCTGTCAGAATTATTGGAGGATTTAAATAAACTCACGGAGAGATTATTAGCATCATCCAGCATGGAGGCCAAACGAGGCGTTTCTATGACGACAGCATCCGGTATTGGGAATTTCTGCGTAGTGAAAATGAAAGGATGCAACTTTGCCACTTTGCTATTTTGTAAAGATATGCTAAGAACTTTAAAGCATCTCAGCATTTTATTCACACTTCACTCTTTTGTTGTTGTTTTTGCTGTTTTTTTTTTACATTTTTCAAACTTTCTTAAATCATCTTTTTACACAAAATTGTTAGAATATTAGCAAATTATCTTTTTGTACTATTGTACTACTACCCATGATCATTATAACAAAGTTTGATTTGACTTGGTTTCTCTTTATATTACGACTTAAATAATGAATAAAAATAAATAAATAAATGATACATTTTAAACATTTCAACTCCATGCTTCTAAAATGACATGATTTTTCCTTTGTTTCCAAATATTTTTACCTGAATCTCCAACTATTTCCACAGTATTTGGACTTGATTGTCATAATAATTATGTATTACATAATATATACATAACTTTTTCAGCAACCCAATTTTCTAAAAACTTAATTTACTGTTTATTCCGTGTGTTTAAAAAAAATATACAGCATATATCAACATTATGCTACTAAAATGACCTTATTTGTACTTTGACTTTATTCTTGCAGAATGATTTTTTCCTTCTTTATTTAAATTTGGAGTTGTTAAATCACAGTTTCGAACAGGGGTCTAAAACCCGTGCCACGGAGGGCGGAGACGCCGCAGGTTTTCTCCTCAACCAGTTTCGCCAGCAGGGAATTTGAACTGGTGAGCTCCTTCCCTCAAATCGAATGAGGTGGTGATCCTTCAAATCACCTTTAAAGTCACTAAAAGCACCTGCTTTAGTGAGCGGCTGGAAAGAAACCCTGCAGTGTCGCCGCCCTCCATGGCACGAGTTTGACACCTTGGGCACCCCTTTGACATAAATGGTCAAAACCTCCAGTGTGCTTACCGGCGCTTTCTAAGAAGTATCCAAAATCTTTGTCACCCGTGCTGTCTGCCGGTTGACCACCGTTTCCCAACAATGCAGTCTATCCATCACTGAGCCCCATGTCCATACTGTATTGCCATACTATTATTTTGCATAAAAACCGAGCCAGGGTGTCCAAACCTTTTCCACCGAGGGCTTCAGATAGACAAATCAAAGCAGGCCCGTTGATAGTCTTCACTGCGGCAAAACTAATCCAATGTAGGTCCGTCCATCCTTAAGCTATCATTACATCTAAACGTTGCCACCCTAGCTTCGTGTTGTACATTTTTACAAAATAACAATATTGACATGGAATATTCTTCTAAAAGTCTCGCTGGTATGATTGGAGAACACAACTGACCAAACGCGGCGATGTCATCACCAGGCAGGAAGTGATGCTGATTGAACTAACGAGCACAGGAGCCGGGAAAGAAGGGAGGGGTGTGACAGAGTGAGAGAAGCCAAGCGACGAAACGCAAGATGACTAATTAGCAAACAAGACACAGGTGAGAGAACACAGTGGGGGGGGGGGCGGCGGCTTGACGAGGACTGATGGCACACAGGTGACGCTAACAATCAGACAAGCGAGCGCAACCACAGAAAAAAGCACGAGGGAATTTTCCTCGTCAAAAAACAACCAGGGATGGAGCTGAAGGCGAAATGTGCGTCCACATGTGACAAGGAAGTCACGGTATGTCCCAAAAATCAATTCCGGTTGGCCAAAAATGATCCGGACCGAACAGCAGCCGCCTTTGGTGACAGGTAACAGTTAGGGGGCGTGGCCGGCACATGACGGTGGCCCACCAAAGACGGACAGGTGGACTAGGCCTGGGACCGGCAGGAGATTCTGACAGTATGACAACCTTGGGCAAAAATATAACATATTATTGTCCAAGGCGATACAAATGTTGCAGTTCTAAAATGATTTTTATATATCTACTGAAAAGGGGCAAAACAGCCATTTTTAAAGCATGCAACATAACACAATAAAAAAAAAAAGACTGAATTCTTTCTAAATAAATTATCTCAATCAAGTCAACTAAGCCTGTCAATCAATTCAAAAATTTAATTGTGATTAATTGCATTTTTTTCCATAATCATTCAAATTAATTGCACTCAGTCACAGGTAACTATATGATTTATTTTCTATAATATGTTAGGATGTAAATCTTTGTGGTAAACAATGAGCCATGAAACTACAACAATTACAAAAAAATCTATGTAAAGGAATATCAATATTGGAAATATAGGCTATTCTTTTATTAAAAAATAATACACGGTTAGAAAGCCCCTAATTTTTGAATGTTTAATGTGAGCGGCGATTTGTCCCACTGTTTGACAGTCCTTGAATGCACCTTCTTAGCTCTCACACTATTATACTGTAGCTTTTTCTTTCCCCACTTGCTCCCAAATGCTATGTGGGAATGCATAAAGGAAAGATTTGATGTGAGTCCTAAATGTGCATATTTGTGGTACGCAACCTCTCTGAAAAACTAACTCCAGTTGGATGGTGGTTCTGTATCCATTTAGTGCTTTTCATTTGATGTTGTTCCTGTTAAAGTTTTGCACAAGAGACCCTAAGTAAGATAATTAGATGGCTATAATGTACAAACGATAGCTCTACTGCTAGTGTCAGTGGCATAGCAAATAGCTCTCATCAGCTATGTAGGTAGCGTGTAGCTCCTAGTCTAAATTTGAGCTAGCAGTTCAAAGCAAAACGAGAGACGGCTCGCATCTAAAAACACTGGTTAGTTGGGACACCTTATGCCAAGGTACCACGGTATAAATGATGATTAAAGCAATACCTGCCAGTAACTTCTCACTTCTCCCAGAGGCGATGTACTTTGTGACAACTCAAGTCACAGCGACACACATAACTTGGGTAAGAGCTATCTGACAGGGTTATCAGTCATTTTAAGCATTACTGGAACATTGAACTTCCAAACAGAAAGGAACGCTACACTTTCCCAACTCAAATGCAATAAGACAGCAGCTCCAATATGTAGCATTACCTTTAGATAGTGGCCTGTTGGTGTTGTGAGCGAGTGTGCGGTGCAACTAGTCGCTGGACGGCCAATAGCTAGCCGGCGCCTGTGACTGGAAAACGTTGAAACCGGGACTTTTACATACCGGGTTGGTACCTTGAAACTGGTAACCCATAACCCGTACCATTTCAAAATGTACAAGGAGGCGCTACCAAGTGGGTTTTGCAAGTTTGTGTTCGGGACCCCTGAAATATAAAATTTTTCGCCAAACCTGACGCACTTGCAAATTTTGGTAAGTTGTCATGCATGCTATGACCTTCAAAAATACAGTCATACCTTCGGAACATACAGTATAATCCAAAGGTATGCAAAAATACCTTCGGGGTATACTGTATGGCCTTTTCAAGAGATGCCTCCACACGACGGTGCCCACACCCTAAAATATGAAATAATAACTCAACATTTTTTTACCACCGTGTACAGTAAAATATATGCCTTTAACTCATCCTCAAGAGGAATATAAATCCGTGCCAGAGGCCCATATCCATGTTTTATGTTGTTTTTTAATATTCATATGAATGTGTGAGGAAAAAAACATTAAAATGTGATAATAAAAAGCACCGTTTGTGCTATTGTGTTCATTCATTTTCCATACCGCTTATCCTCATTAGGGTCGCCATATGCTGGAGCCTATCCCAGGTGACTTCGGGCCTGGTACAGCCTGGACTGGTTGCCAGTCAATCGCAGGGCAGACAAACAAACATTCACACTCTAATGAACAATTTAGAGCGGCCAATGAAGCTAACATGCATGTTTTTGGAATGTGGGAGCAAATTGGAGTACCCGGAGAAAACCCAGAACATGCAAGCTCCACACAGAGATGCCCAATGAAAGATTTAAACTCAGATCTCGTGACTGTGAGGCCAATGTACTACACACTCATCCACCGTGCAGCCCTGTTAGCTGTGTCCATGAAGTACAAATAAAATAATATACATAAGGACAAATAATTAATAAATGGAATATTTTCATAGCTAGAGCATATAAAACCTGTTTAGGACTTTTCTAAATATGATTCTTACACACCTATACACTCCTACTATTCTTTTTACAACACATTGCTCACCTCTTATGATGCAGGATCTTGAGATGGCCACAAGGTAGAGAGCTAAACCAGTTAGCCTTTATGTCTTCTAAACCTAAGAAGCCAAAAACTTACCACTTCCACACGGAATGGGAGTTGAACGTTTCTCTCACTCTGTCATGTCGGATATGCCATGGCTGACATCATGCATAATGTAATGTTAGGTCTTGTGACTCACTTATATTTCAATATGTTAAAATGATTACAATTACAATGATTAAAAATGATTACAATGAACAATTATTAATTGTTCATTTTATTTGTATGCAAATTTTAATCGTTGAAGGAAAAGCTCTGGCGGTCGCTGAGGCAAAAACTTGGACATGGGAGGAGTTTGGAGAGGCCATGGAAAATGACTTCCGGACAGCTTCCAAAAAATTCTGGACCACCATCTGCCGTCTCAGGAGGGGGAAGCAGTGCACAGTCAACACCGTGTATGGTGGGGATGGTGTGCTGCTGACCAATCCCACCGACACGTCTGCCCTGGGGTTGGCATACCAGGGTGGTGGTCCCGCTTTTTAAGAAAGGGGTTCCAACTATCATGGGATCACACTCCTCAGCCTTCCTGGTAAGGTCTATTCAGGGGTTCTGGAGAGGAGGCTCCGCCGGATAGTCTAATCTCAAATTCAGGAGGAGCTGTGTAGTTTTCGTCCTGGTCGTGGAACTGTGGACCAGCTCTATACTCTCGGCAGGGTCCTTGAGGGTGCATGGGAGTTTGCCCAACCAGTCTACATGTGTTTTGTGGACTTGGAGAAGGCATTCGACCGTGTTCCTCTGGGAATACTGTGGGAAGTGTTCTGGGAATATCCAGGCGGTTTGTTCCCTGTATGACCGGTGTCAGAGTTTGGTTCGCATTGCCGGCAATAAGTCGGACCCGTTTCCAGTGAGGGCTGGACTCTGCCAGGGCTGGTCTTTGTCACCGATTGTGTTCATTACTTTCATGGACAGAATTTTTAGGAGCAGCCAGAACGTTGAGGGGTTTCAGTTTGGTGGCCGCAGGATTCGATCTCTGCTTTTTGCAGATGATGTGGTCCGGCTGGCTTCATCGAGCAGTGACCTTCAACTCTCACTGGACCGGTTCGCAGCTGAGTGTGAAGCGGCTGGGATGAGAATCAGCACCTCCAAATCCGAGTCCATGGTTCTCGCCCGGGAAAGGGTGGAGTGCCATCTCCGGGTCGGGGATGAGGTCCTGCCTCAAGTGGAGGAGTTTAAGTACCTCGGGGTCTTGTTCACGAGCGATGGAAAGATGGAACGTGAGATGGACAGGTGGATTGGTGCGGCGTCTGCAGTGATGCGGACTCTGCACCGGTCTGTCATGGTGAAGAGAGAGCTGAGCCGAAAGGCAAAGCTCTCAATTTACCGGTCGATCTACGTTCCTACCCTCACCTATGCCACAAAGTGGCTGGGCTCTCCCTTAGAGATAGGGTGAGAAGCACTGTCATCCGGGAGAGACTCGGAGTAGAACCGCTGCTCCTCCGCATTGAGAGGAGCCAGATGAGGTGGATCGGGCATCTGGTTAGGATGCCTCCCGGACGCCTTCCTGGGGAGGTGTTCAGGGCACGTCCAACCAGTAGGAGACCTCGGGGAAGACCCAGGACACGTTGGAGAGACTATGTCTCTCAGCTGGCCTGGGAATGCCTCGGGAACCGCTGGGAAGAGCTGGAAGAAGTGGCCGAGGAGAGGGACATCTGGGCTTCCCTGCTTAGGTTGCTGCCCCCGCGACCCGACCTCGGATAAGCGGAAGAAAATGGCCGGATGGATATAAATTCAATTGCAGAAATGGATTTCCTTTTACTCCATTCACCGTTGTTATTCCGGGAGTGACTTTCTTCATTCTTCTGGCTGGCTTAAAAGTCCTTATCGTCATCAGCACGGCCTTTTCTGTCATGAGAAACGAGTCCAATGCGGACTTTTTTGATACGGCAGCAGGTAAAAAAAAATGCATATACTTTTTAAAAATGATAACTGCTGTTTTTTGTGCTTGTGTACATGTGAAGATAGTGTATAGAATCTCGCCAAGCGAGAAGAGACAAGAGAAGCAGCCACGGAGTGAAAAAACAAACTGCTTCTAAATGTGACATCAAGCAGCTTCCTGCTTGCACACTTCCTGTCAGACATTTTGGGTACTTCGCCTCCTGAAAAAAAAGTGTTTGATCATCGTCTTCCTCGCATGGTGACGCCGGCGTTTGTTGTGATAAGGTCAGATCGTTTCCACATGCCACATACGGCCCAAATCAAGGCTAAAAACAACAAAAAATGTTTCGGGATAATCAAAAGTCATCCGTGACGGAGGGGGGGAAGCCAACGTGTGGTCGTCACTGGGTCGCCGCTCTCAAGGCCTCTGCACTCATAAACAAAGTGATTTATTCAAACTTTCCATATCACAATTCTGATATCTAATTACTTCAGAGGGGTGGGAGTGGGGGGGGGGGGCTCATATTCCGCCCGCCGGTGAGTTATGGAAAATCTTCTTTATGAGTGAAGTTGATGGAGGATGTGGCGAGGAGCTCGTCATAAATCCTCAATAATGCAAACGTTTGAGGAATATCTCCAAAATAAAAATGCAAATGTGATTAAGAAGGGGTTAGCCCGTGCTGATATGGCAGCTTGTATCATCTAAGGAGATGCACGGGGGAGGGGGGGTTGCATGCACGCACTTGGGAGAGACCCTCAAATCAACATATAACATTCCGAAGCATGGCTGCCGCACACGCCCTGCATGCGTTCACACACACACACATGCACGCAGGCAGGTAAGAGTGGCCGACGTTTTAATCCCACAGCGGCGCGGCCCCAACGAGGAGGCATAAACTTTTAGGAGGTGGGATGGAGTGGCGTCCCGCCGATGCAAATGGGCGGCGGCGGCACAATGCGTTAGCTTGTTAGCGTGCGAGAGGCGAACACTGAGGACGGTGGCGACACCTCGTCACTCGCCTTTTATCTCTCGTCACTCGCACATGAAAAATCGCCGCCGATCTGCCACATCCGTCCGAATTAACATAACAAAGGCGGCGGGCGGCGAGGGAGGCGGGAGGGAAGACGAAGGAAGAGAGAGGGAGGCCATATTGACTGTCCTTCTTGGCGCCGGATTGACAAATTCTCCCTTCCCGATGATTATTTATTCCTTTTCTCCTCTTTCATCATCATGGCTGCCTCTGTCGTCTTGCCCGCACGTGGTGAGAACAGGTGTCGGGCGGCCACCTTGAGAAGACGCTCGCCAATCTTAACATCATCTCATCCCGTCTTGTCAGCACAAAGCACAGGACGGAATCATTTCCATACAATATGGGGGGGGGAAAGGCAGGAAAAAGAAAGAAGTCATTGCCTTTTGGTTTCTATTTCTACCCACACGCACACACATAGCTCATCGGGTGGAAAGAGAGTGAAACGGGAAGGGGGGAGGTGTGTCGGAGGACATTATGCATATGAAAATGTCCTGAAAGAGGGCTGTGATTTATGTATGCATTAGATGCAGATTCCATTACGGGCCAGTGGCTCAAGTGAGATCTTCCCCGGAACGCCGAGGCCGACCTGATCAAGCTCCGCCTCATTACTGGCCATACGGGCAGCGGGGGACGGCGAGGCGAGGGCCCGGCTGAGGCAGGAGGCGTATTTACAACCTCCACACACACACACACACACATATACACACGGGAGCGGGAGGCGGGAAATTGCAATCTGAGACAGGCAAGCGGGAGGAACAGAAAAAAAGTGTCCATCACGCTGTAGATGATGGTCAACGCTGATGGGTGACACCCCAGGCAGTGCACCCACGGGTGTCATTCCGGACATCAGTCTGTCTCGCGGTCCGATAATGAAGAGTGTCCAACTCAAGAATGGCGCTCTGAAGCCCTCCGACAGTTCTACACATGGAGCCCATTGGATTGAATGATGATGATACCGCTGTGACACTCCAGTCCTGTAGGTGGCTGTCACGGTTGCCCCACGGGGCCCGAAGTCAAGACACGTTCCTTGTCTTTTTTGCTTCTCACCTCTACAAAGTTCAGCAAGAATGTGGTTTGTATTTTTTGCCTAATCCTGCCAAGTAACAAACACAAAACAAAGCGTTACATTTTAACACTAAAACTCAGTGGTGTGCAGTCAGGGCCTGCAAGGTCTTCCCTGCTGGCCTAAACAATCAGAAGCACTGATGTGCATTTACAACTTCAATTCTAGTAATTGTTTCCGTGAAATTGTATTCATTTATTCCGTCAGCCAATTAATGTCATTTAGTTATATGTTTATTGGCTACATGTTTTGTACATTGGAACAGATTTCAGCTTCTATGTGTTGCCATTTTCATCTAGTCTGCCCAGGGCCTTCAGAATCAGGTGTGCTGGCCCATGTCACATACATACTAATGGAAATGGAGCTGTATTTTTTATTTTTTTATTTTATACCAATCAGACTTCCGACTGGCCTCTCAGAACCAGCAAGTCGTCACGCTTTGACATCAGCTGTTTTCTGTCCTCCGATTGGTTGATAAGAGCAAACCCAAGTTATGCTGACTAGAAGGATTTTTTTTATTTGCCTTTTTGAATTTGGTTTTAACTATAGTTTGTGCACCCCTAAAACAATTTGGGATTAGACCAAGTGTACCTGTTGATTAGTCCTACTCAAATATCATGGTTAAAACTACCACATCATTACTATCTGGAGAACCGGAGTATAGAGCAGGTGGAGCCACTTGGTGTGCCCTGGCAAGGGGCGCTGTATTCGGGCACACGCGTTCCGAGCAGCCGGTGTGACGCCACGAAGGTTTCTGGAAACTTTTTGAACTTTGCAAACGGTGCTGTGCTGGCGTTTCAGGTGGCTGTTAAGATTTTCTGTGTGCTTAATGGGGTTTATTTCCCCCTCAACTAGCCTGCAAAATGTTTCCCTGAAAAAGTGAGCTCAAGTAACAACAGTCTGTTAACGTCACAAATAAAAAACACTTGATTTGCTCACCCGCACAGCAATGGGCAGTCTCGCCTCATTGGAGTTTTTTTTCTAAATCATGGGTTATCTGAGCTATTTTTAACATTATCGAATTTATTGATATGACATCATAATTCCCTCATATTTTCCCAATAATTATGGGGCCAGTAATTATAGTGCACCCCTAATAAAAAAGAATTCTGAACTGCTCCATGTGTCGTTGCAGGGTAGATTTTTGGAGTTGTAGGAACCCTCAATCACAGAGCAGTGCTATCTACGCCTGTTACATTTGGAGATAAGAGCCAACTGAAACCCCACATGAGCAAGCATTTAGCAACAGAGGCAAGGAAAAACTCCCTGGGGAAGAAACAATGGACAGAACCTAGGCTCTGTGGGGCGGCCATCTGTCTTGACCAGTTGGGATGAGATACAAAAAGAATAGAGGGATACATGGTAGATGAAGCTAGAAGACCCAGGAACATAGAGAATTGTTGACATATACATATCAGCATATCAAGGGTCAGTTCTAACGCTATGCTTTAGCAAACAGGTGGGTTTTGAATAAAGAGAGGGCGTCTTCCCCCGGATAAGTCGGGCAGATGGTTCCATAACAGAAGAGCCAGGTGACCAAAAGATCTACCTCCCATTCTTCTTCTAAAGATTCTAGGAGTGACAAGTAATTGTAAATTGTGTCTTCTACTGGGTCGATAGGGTTCTAGGAGCTCTTTAAGCTATACTGGTGCCTGACTGTGTAGTGATGATCAGCCAGAAGGAGAATTTCACACCCAATTCTAAATTGTACTGGTAACCAGTGCAGAGATATGATCTCTTCTTCTGGTTCCAGTTAAGACTTGAATTTTGGACTAACTGAAGGGTCTTCAAAGATTTCTTCGGGGAACCTATTAACAAAGCGTTCCATCAATCAACAGGTTTTTCTGCATCCGATCATGGCGGGAATTCTCCGTTTTGTTTTGTAAATGGAAAAAATGCTGCTCAAACCGCGTGTTTGAGTTCCGCCACGTTACCTTCAAGACCCTGCCCTGGCACTTTGAAAAATAGTTTCTTAAAATCTGTCCAGTGGCCCATGGAGCAAAACCGCCGCTAAAACTAAGCTCACTTCCAGCTTTATTTTGCTGGTGCTCAAAATAAAATATGGCGTGGTCTTCAGCAGGAGCACGTGTTTGCAGGGCGCTTACGGCCGCCGATGCTGGTACTCTTGCCAAAGCAGACATAATACTGAGGACTGACGTGTGGGTAAAAAGTACAGTGCTTTCCACGGGACAAAAACAATATGCTTCCCTAAGAAAATGTATGCAAGTGCACGACTGCAGGAGGCCCGGGGAGGTGGAGGAGGAGGATTGTTTGGCTTGATAATCACACGGTGGGCTGAGATAAGGGAAAAAAGTGTTTGCCGCAAAGAAAACACGGACAGACGCCGGTCCTCCATCCGTGACCCCGCCGCTGCAGCCCCCGTGATTGGGGTCAGCCCGGAGATTCCTCTCTGGCCAGCTAATGTGATTGCATCTCAGCAATCCCCCTAAACGCCATCATGTCTGATCTGCATAGTAATTGGCTCCCCTCTCCTTGGATGTGACCTTGGGGAGGGGCGCCGTCACTCCCGCTGCTCCCTCCCGTACCGCCAATCATATATATATTTTATACACATACATATATATGCATGCATGCAGAGTTGTGTCCGCGTGGAGGCAGACTGGGATGGACAAGGTGAGGTGCAGATGTCCTACATGGATCGTTGGGTTCTGAGTGGATGTGACAAGCCAGCAAGAAATGTAGCCGCCCACCAACTAACGGGAAAGATTTTTTAAAACTGACACAACAGTGGCGATGAAAGTGTGTCACGCAGGACATCGCGGAGGTCACCGGCCGGTGTCGGCGTCATGAGCTTTGCTGGATGGTGCGTTTTGTTTGGTCATGCGTGAACTCCCAACCAATCACCCAAAACCTGCTTTGCACTAAACTGAGACCACAGACTGAAGACACAGACCTAGATATGGCAGAAAACCTACTCCTTCTACAACGTACTCACACTAGGTCAGTCATACCTCATGTTCCTCACTTACTCATGTTCAGGTCAGGTGGGCCATGGCCCAGCACGAGTCCATGCACACGCACAAACTATGGGTATTAATGATAACCCACAAAATCCAAAACATAAATACAATAGCGGTTCATTGGTTCCAGAACCCATCCATCCATCCATTTGTCCTCACTAGGGTCGCGGGGATGCTGGAGCTGACTTTGGGCTGGGTACACCCTAGACTGGTCGCCAGTCAGGGTGAGTCATACCTATGGAGAATTTAGAGTCGCCAATTAACCTAACATGCATGTTTTTGGAAGGTGTGAGGAACCCGGACTACCCGCAGGACGCACGGGGAGAACTCCACACAGGTATGGCCAGTGAATTTCCACTATATAGGATTCAATGTTAATAAACAAAATATTTTCATATTCATTTTCATATTTTCATACACCGACAAAAACAACTTCTCTTGGAGATATCTAAATATCCATCCAACATATCCTCTACTGGTGCTGGATTTTGGGAACCTACTGTTTGAATGGCTTGAATTTGAGCGTCACTTTTGTCCACTTGCTTGATAACCAGTAGTAGCAGTACCCAAAGTACAGCGATAAAGCCTCATCGACAGGGCCGTCCCCGCTCCCTCATCCTGACACGCAGCTTCAAGACTCAATACACAACCTAATCATCAAGAGTAGTCACACGGAGCAATGAGCAACCTCGTGCCGTGACGCCTTCCTTCTTTCTGACGCGACCGTGCGCTCTGTAAGGCGCTCGTAAGTGTGACTGTAAGGCAATTGCTTTTCATTGGTACCCCCTAACCTAGGATGTAAGGAAAATCCATAACGCCGCCTCGTGACCAGAACACCGCATATCGTTTGTATTTCAATGTGTTTTGACAAACACAGGGGTCGGCAACCCGCACCTATGGAAAGGCATGCGACTCGTCAGCCTCCTTGTTTTGTTGGGATGAAGAGTTAAGATTGGGGGACAAGTCAGGATTTCCAAAATCAGCAGGGGCGGCCAAGACCCTGCAGGTTTCCTTCCCGGCCGGTCACTAAAGCAGGTGCTTTCATTGATGAGCTCCTTCCCTCAAACCGAAGGAGGTGTTGATCATTATCGTTGATCACATGCTGTAGTGACCGGCTGGAGAGAAAACCTGCAGGGTCTCGGCCCTCCACGGCACGGCGCGTGCACCGCCGCATCCACTTCCTGGGCAGCCATCTTTGATGCTGCAGCTGCTCCCTCCTGTCCCACGTGCACTTAAGAGGAGGAGGCAATTAAAACGCTCCCAGGTTAGGCGGCATAAGAGAGAGAAAAGTACAGTTAAGTTTGGGGTTAAGTCATTCTTCAAACACGCCCGCGAGCGCCTCTCTCTTTTTACGCCCTCCTTGCATCAGCACTATTTGCAGAAGATCTTAACGAAAGACAAAGAAGCAAATGTATATTTTATGAACGCGCGGCGCCGCTTTATTTCGCTTTGCGTGCTTGTGTACACAACGGCAACGCGGCTCTCAAAGAGCGCCTCGCGTTTCTTCCCCCCCGTCCCCCGATGTCAGCGACAAGGTAAGTTGTGGCTCCGGCTGGCGTTTTCATATGCATTTCAAACGGCGGCAGGGAAACTTCACAACCAACACAGGCTAATTTGCAATGGAGATTTCTCTTTATTATTATTATTATTATCACCATCCTAGCAAAGACAGAAAGGAGGGGGAGAAAAGTGGAGGGCGTCAAGCGAGTGACAAGTTTGTTTTGCTGTAATGATTTGCGCAAACTTGAGGTCTGTTGTGTTTTGTTCCTGAGACAGTTTGACCTAGTTGGAGCGCGAGCGCGTCCCCTCTCGCTTTGCCGCGCTCATGCATTGTTAAAGAGGCGGGGCCCCTGTATCAGGCACGCCGCAGTCGTCACATGTCACCGCCAGCTAAAAGGCGCCATGTGGAGGCCTCCAAGAACCTCCAACACGGCCTGGTACTGAACCCATCCCTTTTTCCTACAGGAAGTCATGCCAATGACCCGTATCCAGCCAGTCTGGGATTCCCTGCGCGACTCCACCTTGGGGAAGCAGAAGAAGGTGGATGGTTGGCACCTTTCTTAACTGTAGAGCAAGTAGCTTTTTAACAATCTTAAAGTGTAAAAAGAAGTTAAGACCTGAATGGTTGAAATTTTGTGCAGTGGGTTCCTGAACTTTCCAATGTACTGCAAGGTCATGGTACTTGGGCGCCAAAAACATTGCGGAATTTCTGCAAATTTTATTTCTGCAAATATGGCACCTCATGGAGTTAATACTTTACACCAGGAGATGGCAAACATCTGCAGCTTCAGTCTTAGCAACATTTGTGGGCGCGCTTTTATGCAAAGAGAGCGAGTTTATGGACTTTAAAGCGCTGTGAACATGCGGCAGCGACTCGGTCCGCAATGTTTTGCTTAACCGTGTTCGGGTGGCAGGAATAGCGGCACGCCCGATAGTAAAAAAATACACTGCTAATAGACTATTCACAGGCATAACAGATAATAGTATTATAAGACTATTATAATAGCATGATAGATTATATAATATTCCAAAAATTACAACTTGGACATTTTGATGAGCTGGTATCGTGGAGAACGGGAGCCTGGTGACATCATAATATGCACATTGGATAAGTAAATTGACTCCCGTCGCAGACTTTGGGTCATTTTTCTAATTTACAGTATGCCTTTATCGCTATGATTTTCAAGCCACTACCTTTGAAACAGTAACGAAAAACTCGAAAAAAATATATAAGCACTGATTCAGCACTGAGACGTGTCATCATAGGACGATGGGGAACAGAGTGAGACCTCTTGTCAATCCTATTCACTTTGTCTCTGTGGGTGAAGATTGGGCCTGCTAGCATACACATGCAGAAAAAGAATGGAGAAAAAAAACTATAGGAAGTGGAAGGTCCTGTATGAAGGAGTGAGCGCACTGTGTTGACATACAAATAAATGGCCAACTGAATTACAGCCATCCTGACGTGGAATTATTAAGCCATTACATGTGTGAGTATGGGAACAGGGTTTGGTGTGGGTACTGGGGCTGGGGTGGACGGGTCACAGGGGGTGAGAGGGGAGGGTAGACCCATGGGCCCTCTATGGGCGCCTGCCTCTGGCGTTGGGGAAGGCGATGGCCCGCGGCAGTTGTGTCTGGGGTGGCCTGGAGCTCCCGGGCTGTTGGGTATGGCCCCTGCTTTGGGGGGTTGGGTGGATTCTGGGCCCGGGGGCTCGGGAGCGGTTGTCCTGCTTGCTCGAAGCTGGCCGGGCTCCGGCGGGTGTCTCGGCGGTTGGCGCCCGGGCCCCCCCTGTGGCCATTGCTCGGCTGCCGAGCGGCGTCAGGCC
>QODF01000058.1:4224362-4236567 GCA_024372805.1 Oostethus manadensis
TTTTTTTCTTTCCCCTGTATTTTTGCTCATTTTGCTCTGTGACTGTTCTGGTTGTTGCTGAAATTGTGATTATCATGGTTGTTTATAATATGGTTGAAATATGTTTGTGAGGTTCTTCTGCACCCTTTCTTATATCCCTCACCCCAACCCCCACCCGTCCCTTTTCAGGTCAGGTCCGGCACCGAAATGTGGCGCAATAAAATTCATAATAAATGCAGTCAAATGCCAAGGGAGACTCATTTGGATTATGAAATCTCCCTTGGCAAAGAAATTTTGCTCAGCATTTAAAGGCAGCTTGACTCCCATTCAGCTGTTATGATGCTGGACAAGACACAAATAAAAAAAAAAAATTAAGCCGCCATTACAATACTTTTAGGGTAGGACTAATCATTTGACATGGTTATAGATCAATTTGTGGTGTGATTTAGAACTACCAACTGCGGGACAGGCATTTCCCGTGCGAGCTCCCGGCACCATGACAGAGGAGTCCGGGCACAGCGAGGGTAGTCATCCGCTGTAG
Organism: Oostethus manadensis; assembly: GCA_024372805.1. Taxonomy (NCBI): domain Eukaryota; kingdom Metazoa; phylum Chordata; class Actinopteri; order Syngnathiformes; family Syngnathidae; genus Oostethus; species Oostethus manadensis. Next base: position 4,224,883 of record QODF01000058.1, read on the forward strand.
CCGTGAGCTGAACACCCAAAGTCCAACGAGACTAACCGTTGGACTAACTTAACCACGGTATCCCACGGACATGCCTGCACGGTGGTGGTGCATTTTCTCCTTCATCCTGGTGGTGGGAGTCGAGTGGCTACCAGCTTTGAGGCGCATTTACCGCCCATATCATGTTGGACTGTGGCCCAGATTTACGGCAACCGGATCGGACAACACTAATTGCTGGGGTATAGTAGCTAACGAAATAATAATACATATTGCATATGTGTGTGCATTTGTATTATATTGTGTACATTTATATGTTGATTATGAGTAGTAATATACCTGCCCTTAGGGGGTGATTGCAAATAAGCTTGTCTTCTTCCCATTCCTTTACGAGCCCAATTATTTTCTGTTTCTATGCGTATTTTGATTATGTTTTGAGTGTTTGCTCGATATGTATGTACAGTGGTATGCAAAAGTTTGGGCACCCCTGATCATTTTCAAGATTTTCCTTAAAATCACTAGTTGTTTGGATCACCAATTTCAGTTAAACGTATTTGAGAAGTGAAATGGAGTTTTTAGAATTCACAGAAAGAGTGCAATCGTTATTTAAACCAAATCAGGCAGGTGCATAAATTTGGGCACCCCAACAGAAAAATGACATCAATATTTAGTAGAGCCGACTTTTGCAGAAATAACAGCCCCTAAACGCTTCCAATGAGGGTGTGGATTCTGGATGACAGGATCTTTGACCGTTCTTCTTACAAAAAACAGTCTGCTTTGATGGTTTCCGAGCACGAGTGAAGTGGAGTCATAAGTCGTCCATTTTATTCCGTAAAAAGTGCACATAAGCATGAAAAACGCAAAGTAAGGAGATTCTGTGCGAGCTGGTATTGCATTGTTTACGTTCTTAATGCCGCTTGCGAGCACTCCTGCCCGGCTGGGTGGCGTGTGTGCGTGTGTGTACACTACAGTACTGTGGAGCTCTCAGAGAGTCAAAGAGCGGTAATAAAAACAGTGGCGCTGCAAAATCCAATATCCAAAAGCTCTTGATGTGTGCTAAATATTCAACCAGACGCAATGAGAACAAAACTGCAAATCTGGAAGAGACACCAGGCTTTGCTCTTTGCATGCCCACCATGTTGCATGTTCCTGTTAACGACACAAAACAGGCTATTCATAACAAAATGATTATCCGCATGAAGTCAGAATGGTACAATCTTGATCCCACAATATTTTTATGATTTTTTAAAATGTTTATTTATTGACCGTTCCCAGTGTGACTAACCAGCCAAAGCAACCAGAGCGGCACTGCCCGTGCGAGCTCCCTGCACCATTCCGGGCACAGAGAGAGGGGAGCTGAACACCCAATGTCCACGGGAAACTAACTTCACCACGGTAAACGGCGGACATGTCTGCATGGTGGTGTTGCATTTTCTCCTTTTTCCAGGTAGCGGGAGTCGAGAAGCAACCGCCTTTGAGGTATCCTACCTACGGCACCATGCGGGCATACAAATCAATATCTACAAATAACACCCATGCCAAAATAACGCCATTTATTCTCACCGCAAGGCATGCTGGGTAGCTTATTGTACTCAATCTACCAACATTTTGCCGTGTCGGTCACATTTTTGCTTGAATGCAAAATATGTCGAGGAGCTCGCCAGAGAAGTAAACAAGGAGGATAAAACACACTCCTGATATCCAATGTTTTATTGATCATCGTTCATAATGTTGTGTCCACTGGACTACCCAGCATGCCTTGCGGACATTGGAAATAAGAGTTTTAAGTTACATGCTACGTTTTGTGCTTAGTTGTTGTTTATCACCACGTAGTAGTGGTTGATTTATGTGATGCGTTAATTTGTTGTGGATGTGTTGTTTTTGTTCTGTTGCACCGTGAGCAAGGACGGATCCTCCATCACATTTTTCAACTCAATGTGGCCCCATGAGTCAAAACGTTTGCCCACCCCTGAGCTAGTTGCTCTCCGGCAAATAGCTATAGACGATTTGGTGTGGCGAGGTGTCTTCTTCTTTTGCTTTTGGTTTACCCCTTCCATTCAGGGGTCGCCACAGCGAATCAATTGTCTCCATCTAACTCTGTCTTCTGTATCCTCTTCTCTTGCACCAACTACCTTCATGTCCTCTTTCCTTACATCCATAAACCTCCTCTTTGCTCTTCCTCTAGGCCTCCTGCCTGGCAGTTCAAAACTCAGCATCCTTCTACCAACATATTCACTATCTCTCCTCTGGACATGTCCCAACCATCTCAGTCTGGCCTCTCTGACTTTATCTCCGAAACCTCTAACATGTGCTGTCCCTCTGATGTATTCATTCCTGATCCTGTCCATCCTGGTCACACCCAAAGAGAACCTCAGCATCTTCATCTCTGCTACCTCCAGCATCTTCATCTCTGCTACCTCCAGCTCTGCCTCCTGTCTTCTCCTCAGCAGCACTGTCTCTAAACCAAACACCATCGTTGGTCTCACCACAGTTTTGTACACCTTTCCTTTCTTTTTAGCTGGAACGCTTCTCTCTCCACCCATTCCAACCCGCCTGCACACGCTCTGGACCGTTGACCCTAAGTTCCTCAAATCCTCCACCTTCCCTGTAACCTCCCTCTTCCGCTACACCATTAAGTAGTTTTTGGAGGAAATAATGTTAACAGCAATAATAATAATGACAATACCGCTGTAGCTTGGTTAATATGCAGGTCACATTAGGTTTTGGAGTTTTATGGGCAGAATAGGAGCGTTTGGGTTTTTTATCTTTGGATTGCACAAAAGAGAAAGACATGTGTTCATGTCTCACTTAAAGATTGCGGGTGATTATACTTCCACCAAAAAATGCCCTCTCCCTTAAATAATGTTTAATATTGGCATGAAAATGATATCATGAGCCCAGTTTGTAACTTCCCTGTTTCCTACTCTACTTCCCTCTCATCTATCCTCAGTGGTTTTTTTTGCTCATCTGAACAAAACAAATAAATCAATAAATGATGCAAAGGACGCGCCGACCCGCGCTGACGACTGGAGGGACACCCGCCGTGCCGCACCCACCCCCCACCCCTGTCACCCCAGAGGTGCTGGACACAGCACCTCTGGATTATTCATTTGAAACACTGGAAACTTTCTGAGGCATCCTCAAATGGCTGAGGGATGGGGGGGAGGGAGTGTGACTGAGGCCCGGAAGGACTTGACTGGAGCCCACCCAGCAATAGTCAAGGAAAGGAGGGGGGGGGGCAGAAGTGCTTTGTTAGAAGAGCGAGAGGCATCCCTTGGGCTGTCTCTTTGAATAAGCCAGGAGTAAAGCATCTATAGCACACACACACGCACACGCACACACTTCTCACTCACACTCAAACTACACCCACCCCCACCCTTCTCCCCTCAGACCGACAGAAGTCTAATTGTGCCACAGGGTTTTAGGTGGTGTGACATATCTGTCACCTGGAGACGACGAGCCGCACCGCGCTCTCCGGAGGAGCCCCGTCTTTCTGCTGGGTGTCGTGGCGGGAGCGAGGGAGGGAGGGCGAAGGATGGGGGCTGTTTGTTGACTTTTGTCACCACATTGATGCTTTGTAAACTTTGCAGCCCCCCGCCCCGCCCCCGAAAAAAAAAAAAAAAAGCCCCAAAAAGTTTGGCGTGTGGAGCAGGAGGGCCGGCGCTCCCTTTTTTTGAGTGTCATTAAACACAGCGTGATGCTTTTATCAAGTCGCGGTGTCAGGTATTTCAGACGACGCGCACATCCAAGACAATATGGCTGCCTGCTGTCCCACCCTGGGAGGATAGCCTGACTCAAGTTTCGGGGAGGAGGAAGAAAAAAGTGGCATTTTTACATAAATGATGAGACGGCGCTCGGTCCTGAGCTGTCCCGCTTCCGTTCCTCGGCTCGCCCTCGTACTTCACAGCCGAATCAGGAATTCTGTTGGCAGTGAAGTCGATTGAATTTGACAAATCCAAGAAAGACTTTCTGGAGGAGAGTTTTTAATATTTTTTTTTATATTTTGGGTGACCTAATTGCACGCTCCCCATGGCTGCTCCTTGTGCGGCGCGTCTCTCCAAACGGCTTCGTTTCCACATTCAAATTATTCATCATCGCCCGGATTTATTTCTTCCTTTCTTCACTTTTCATACCTTTGGTGTTCTCTGCGGGGATTTGAGGAGTGGAAGAGGGAGGGGGGGGGGGGGCGTGTTAAAAAAAAAAGTGCTTCTTTGTTTTTTTTCCCCCTCCTCTTATTCGTGAGCTATTGTTGAAACACCTTAAGTCTCTGGTGTGTGGCAGGAAGTGAAGTGATAGACAGGGCTGCCCTATTTACTGCCAGATTAAAAAGAATCCGACAGCAAGACGCTGCTAAATGATGATTGTCTGTGACATTTAACAATTGATTAAAGAAAGATAAGTTTTAATAGGTGCTGCTGCTGCTGCTGGCGGCGTGGGTGGCGGTTTAGGGAGGGAGGGGTTCTCCTCGCCTTCTCGTGTTTTTTGATGCGCGCCGCTTTTGCAACAAGGAAATATAGTCAGCCATCACAAAACAGCTATTTAAAAACCCCTCGGATTGTGTTGTCTTTAAGCCGGGGCAAAAGCCGGGACTCTTTTTACAATCACTCACGCAACATTCTTTTTTTTTAATAAATAAAATGAATCAGGAATGTACCACAAATATAGTTGGTCTGTTAAAAGTTTGATTTGGACTAAAAAGATGCAGGACGGCCATCAAATGCCAGGCGAGTTTTTGTTGATCCGCGTAAAAACCTCGCTGGTTTGCGTGCATCTTTTGGCCTCGCCTCTGACCTCGACTGCACCGAGCTCCCGGGCCACTTTCCACGCTTGGGTGTGCGAGGAAGAGGAGAAGGAAGAAGGCGAAGAAGAAGAGTGAAGAGTCTGCTAATAGAGAATTTACACAAGAAAAGAAAAGTGCTGAGGAGGCCCCGCGGAGAGAGAAAGCTTCCATAATCATACAACAATACAACACAATATGATATAATGTGATGCAAACCACACGGCAATAAGCGTCAGGGATGTCCAAACTTTTTCCACCAAGAAATGGAAAGATAAAAGGGACACTTGATGTTTAGCAAAATTGATATTTTGTAAAAAAAAAAAAAAAAAAATAGTGATGTAGGTGAAAAAGCAGTATGGACTTTTTTGCTGTTGGTTTTTGGGGGGACTCTTCCAAATATTTCAAAATGCTTCTTAATAATCGTTTTGCCTTTTGAAATATTTGAATTATTATGACTTTCTTCCCATAACTTTGCCTTTTTTACATGTTCTCATAATATTACACCCTAAAAATGTGCATTTTTGTATCTAATATTTCAAGCCTATGCTACTAGAATGACATTATTTTTGCTTTGATTAGAACTTGATTCTTGTTAAATTGCAACTTTTGTTCTCGTCAGAATACTTCTTTATTCTACAATTTTACAATCTCTTCTCTTTTCCCACATAAATGAATATTCATTCCCATAATATTTGAGGTTATCCTGTTAACATTTCACTTTTTTCCTCATTATACATTACAAAGAGCGTATTTTTCCTTAACATTGACGCTAAATGCTGCTACTTTATTCTTGTAAGCAGGCTGATGATTTTTCATTGTTATGTTCTTTCTTTGTTTTCTTGATCAATTCTATTTATAGAATGCGCCGCGGGCCAATGAAAATGCCGCAGTGGGCCGCAAATGGCCCCCGGGCCTCACTTTGGTCACCCCTCTGGTATATGTGAGTAGTATAACCCGGAAAATCCTGAATAATATGCTGTCACGTTGTATTCATATTATCATACAGTCCAATGAAATAGAAGCAGTATAGTGCAAGTCTGCTTTTTAGTGTAAGGAAATTACACATTAGGTGACATGCAGATGGAATGACGCCCTAAATCCAAGCTTTACCCCGCCCCCCAAAGGAAGACGGGAAGAAATACATCAAGAAAGAGAAAGGAAGCCAACTAGAGAAGTGCGCAGACGCCGCAGAAACAAACAAAGTTTTGGGCGTCGGTGTGAGGAGTTTAATGAGTTGCGTCGTATTGTGCCGTAAATAGCGCCTCTCGCCGGGGCCGCGGACGCTCGCTGGCGCGCCGGCGAAGTGTGCCGGTGCCCTGCGGGGACGCCGGGGCGCGCGCGCGCTCGCCCCCGCCAGCAGCTGCCGTGCTGCTGGCGGAGGGGGGGGGGCGAGCCCCTCGCTGATCAAATCTTGTCCGTCACATTTCCCCTAATTACCGGGCATCTGCTTCCCCCGCGCGCTCCCCGCGTGTACTTGCAATCATCCGACTGGCGCGACCTTTCACCCCTGCCTGCGCAGATGCAAGCAAACACGTCCTTTGCCGGAATGTCATCCTCCAGTTCAGACGTATTACCACCGGTCCCTCTCTTTGCTGGGAGGGGGGTGCGTGTGCGTGCGCGGGTGCGTGCGTGCGAGGCGCCTTCCGTCATTGCCAACACAGACGCACCTGAGCAGGCAGCAGCTGGCGACGCCGAGAGGTGCGCTCTAATTTAAAATGCATCTCATTAGAAGCAAGCCTTTGCCTGTCACATTCCCTCTTTGGAAGACGCTGGCTGGGATTCATCATGGAAAACACACACGCGCACATTTCTTCACTTTTATTTAAAAACCCACCACCCCCCCGCCCCCGGGCTTTGTCCTTGCTTGTTGCTGTTGTTGGCGTTTGACCTTGAGCCCCCAGACGGAAGGCCTTTGTCGCCCGCCGCCATTGTTTCTAAGGCGTTCGCGGCGAGAGAAATATACTTAAGAGAAGTGTTTATTCATTTGTGGCGAAGGCTTCCGCTGCCAAGGAGAGGCGACTTGATGGAGGCTCAGATTCATTAAAACTTAATTAATATGCATCATTATGTAAATGAGGCTGCAGTTAATGAGTTTTTAAAAGAAGCATTCCTTAATTAGTTCACTTTTAATGGCATCATCATTTATCTTTTTCTTCTTTGAAGCAGAATGATGCGCCGGGTGCGGGCACTTTTCGAAAATGCTAATCTACGTTTTATCATCTTGTTTTTCCTGATTTCTCGCGCGACGCCGAGCGCGCCTCAAATCTTGTCGCTAACGAGCGACGTTTACACGTTTTAATGTCACTTATTTCATCGCAAGAGGAAGAAAAACCCGCGTTTCTTTGTTTTTCAAGGGCTGGAAACGGGGGGGGGAAGGATTACAAACGACACAGGCCGCTTATCCCCTACCTCGGGAGAAAAAGTGGTAATTAAAAATGTATCGCCCGGTCCAAGTTAAACCCCAACCCTTAGGCTACAACGGCCGCATCTTTCCCGCCCCCTGAACATATACTGTATATTCCCATCCTGTTTGGAGCGGGGAAAAACTCCACAGTTCCACTTCCTGGGGAGCAACACTGACGAGGTGTCAGGAAACTTGACAAAACCTGTAGACGTCTGACAGCGCCGCACTTCGGGATAATTGGTCCCCGCCACTTCCTGTAAAACGCCGGCAAACTTCCTCATTTGGAGGGCGTCCCGATAAAAGTTTCTTCGCGGCGTCGCACCTTCACCGACGACGACTACAAGGTATTTTGCCACCTCGGAGAAAAAAAAAACACACAAATCACACGCGATGCTCAGCTGTTAGCTTTCAGTCCAGTTAGCATTCGTATAAATAAGAAGCTAAACAATTACGGTAGCGGGAAATTGCTTCCTGATTTTCCCACAAAGTAGCATTCGATATTAATAAATGGAACATTTTTGTACGTAGGGCATAGAAAACCTGTTACAAAACTCTAAATACGATTGTTGACATTATTAGAGCCATCGAGACATGAAATAACACCCCTATATTCACCTTTACATTTGTGTTACGATAGACAAATGAGACGGACTCAAATGTTTTTCACTCAGAGTAAATAGGTCGTTTAGGACATAAATAAAACTTGTGAGCTTAGTGCCAGGCAGACGGGAAGTGACGTCGGAGGTTCTGAGTTGCGTGTTAGCGTGTTGTGGCAGTAGCCCGTGTTCTGATTCATTATAATTGCGTGAGGTAATTGAGGCCTACGATAACTGCTCGTCATGGATACCAAGTCGACCGTTCTAGCGACACCTAGTGGCCAATGTAGAACACTACATTCACAAGTAGAACCGTTCTTCTGCCTCGTGGTTTGCATTTTAGTTAATTTAGCCCTTTCTATGCTTAAAAACACTTAAATAAGGCGAAGAATACGTACAATTTGCTTAACAGATTTTTTTTTAATAATATGCCAACAGCAATTACTAATTGATTAATCGTTCATTCGTTCATTTTCTATGCCGCTTATCCTCATTAGGGTCGCGGGTATGCTGGAGCCTATCCCAGCTGGCTTTGGGCGAGAGGCGGGGTACACCCTGGACTGGTCGCCAGCCAATCGCAGGGCACATATAGACAAACAAACATTCACACTCACATTCATACCGATGGACAATTTAGAGTCGCCAAATAACCTAACATGCATGTATTAATTAATGATTAATATATTAATGCATGTATGAATTAATGATTAATTAATCGTTAATGTTTTATTTTTGTTTCTTTGCTAAGGGTTGACAAAATCAAAGCACAAACTTTGTAGTGCTACATCAACAGAAGGCGTAGAGAGAGATGTATTTGTACCTCACACACACACACACACACACACACGCATTTCTTATGTTTGTCGTCAGGTCATGATAGCAGTTTGGCCAAGTTTAGCTACTAGCGTTCACTACTCTTGAAGTGCAGCCTATCATGAGCATTGTGTGTGTCTATGTGGTAAAAAATGCAATTTGAAGGTATATATTTCTCGATACACAATCTTGCACAAATATATCAAAACGACATCCAACCGTTTGCAATGTAAAAACTGTGATCAAATCTACCGCAGGATTACTTACAGTTAAAATGTGACACAATTTCTCGTTAAGAAAAATATGCCTAGGACGATAATAAATAAATGAAGGAATCAAATAATAAATGATGATAAACTCAATTTTGCCGGCCTCAATATCGGCCATGTGTATGTTTTCCTCACCTCCCGCCTCCAAACAGACAGGAAGAGGGCTCACTCTGTGCATTGCCTTCAGCACCTTGGCACATTAGTTCCACAGGACAACGGCATGAACGGAGTAAGACCCCTTTGTCAGTCACACAGTCTCTTTGTCTCAGCGGGTGGAGGCGGGGTCGCTAGCATACACACAGAGAGTGTAATGTAGGAGAGATTAGTAGATTGCAATATATTTTTTCAGCAATTGCCAGAAATGGGATATGGAAGAATTGATTCCATTTTGGGGGTGATCTGGATCACTGTCTGGATCCAGGAATTTCCTAAGGATTCTTTAACATTGCAAGATTGGACCATTTTCGACATTTGTGCATATAACTCCACCAAAAAGTGGTCGGTCACAAGGTTCCAACAGGTTCCACAAAACACCGAAGACTGATCCAGATAGTGGGAAAATTCGGGGTACTTCGATCCAAAATCTAAAAAAAAAAAATAGGAATGCTAGGAAGAGGTTTTATGTCTGAGTAAAAACACCACATTATTATGAACCATAAGGGGTTGTGCTCAAAGACACCACATAACTCGGGTCAAATGCACTCGTTTTGAGTTTAGATGTGTGTTCTGGAATTCCCGAGCGTACTTGAATGCAGCAAATGGTGCTCCTGGCCAGGATAGTGAACGACGAGCATATCCGCTTACTTAGTTTTTCTGTTTATTTAGACCACAGGTGACGTTTTTGTCACCTTCAGAGTGCCTGTGAATGCACCTCGCTGCCAGCTAGTGAGGAAGTGTCGTTCCCTGGACGGGCTGAGTAGAGACGTGCTTGTGATTTGCAGATGGGAACGGCACTGCCGTTGATGTGTTCAGGGCAGAATAAAATGATCATCAGACGCTTTTGTGGCGTCACAACAGGGGGATGTGGCTTCTTCCAGAATTTGCCATTTTTGATTTTACGTGAATCAGTGCACGGTGGCTGAGTGGGTGGCGTGTTGGCCTCACAGTCAGGAGGTTCAGGGGGAATCTCTGTTGGAGAGCTCCTGTGTGGAGTTTGCATGTTCTCCCCGTGCCTGCTTGGGTTTTTTACGGGTACTCCGCTTTCCTCCCACATTCCAAAATCATGCATGTTAGCTTCATTGGCCGCTCTAAATTGTCCATTAGAGTGAGTTGTTGTGACGTCATACAGATGATATAGGAGACTACATAAAAAATCAAGGTCAATGTGCAAATGCCCCGCGTGCTGATGGTGCAATAAAAGCACTCTCTATTCACCAACATCAAGTATCAGTACGGATTCAGACGTGGCCCTTCGACGTTTGCACACGGCGTGATGAAATCCTCGTGCAAGTCACTCCGCTTTTCCCACCGCTAAAGTTTAGCCGGGCAACACCTTAGCCCAGCCTTGGATTGACGCTCAACTGCGGTCTCAAAGTGGACTTACATGCTTTTCATGGGATGCGACAATAAGCACTGATATAATATTCTGAAGCTTCAGCTTTTCTTTTCGCTAGCCTATTCGAGCGCACGCACGCACACACACACACAGCCCTCTGATGAACATCCGGATTGTTCCGCCTCAGAAGGAATCAGTTGCATCATTTCTCCCAGGGCATTAGCGCCGGGCACTACAAGCCTTTTGCATTAACAATAACTTCATCATGCATGAGGATGGAGCCCCCCCTCCCCGGGTGAAGCAGATAGAAGAGAGGAAACGGCGAGGTCGCCGCAGCACGGAGAAAGGTCACGGAGGACGCTTTGGACTTTGGAGCGTTGTATGTGGAGTCATCGGGATGTAAAGCAAATGTAAAGCTTTACTTCCGCCTTGTTGACCTTCTCCGTGGCAAATTTTCCTCCGCCGCCTTGAAATAAAAGTAAATGTCAACTCGTTCCAGGAAGTTGGTTAAACTCGTTCAAATCGTAGCCGCAATAAATCTCCCGCCGTTTGACATTCTCTTATTGCTATTATTCTTGTGGTTATTATTATTGCGGGGTGTTTTTGTTGTTGTTGTTGTGAAGCCGCAGCCTTTGTTTTGCTATTATTATCCCAGCGCTGCTTCTTATAGATGAAATGCAGCAGATTCTCTCATTATTTAGATGTGCATTCCTGTGGAATCAATTCTCATAGACACATATAAATTATTGTTTAACGAGAAGCTGTATCCCATAAATTATTCAAAGCACCTGGGATTACAATATGAGATCAAATGATAGGAAAGAAAGAGCACTCTGCTGGAGGCGGCCCGCACACCAGCCATCCCATCGCCAGTTTGATGTTGCACACAATCTGCTTATGCAGGAATAATTGGGGGGGGGGGGTAACACACACCATGTGTTACGGGGGGGCCGCCACCGCCGCACCATGCTTGGCGAAAAGTAATTGGGCCGCCGGACATGGTCACCGATGTCACCCCAGACACCTTTTTTTTCACCCGTTTTTTTTTTTGGAACAACGAGAAACAATCATCACCTTATTTATTCTCTCCTGCAGGAATCCTTACAAGACCGAGTTTGGGAGGGTGTTTACAGCCACACGCACACACACAAAGAGAGGAGGAAAACAGTCATAATTTTTTTCACGGCCACTTTCACAGTCTGGGCCAATCCGATGGCGCAGCGGGTCTGGAAGACGCAAGCAGCGGAATTTACGGCGCATTACGGCGCCCTGAAGTGCCGTAAAAAAAAAGGACACTCGTGCAGATAAGCAGGAAGCCACTGTGTGGCATGTGACTGATGGAGGGGGGGGGG